>JAYXIM010004282.1:0-29651 GCA_037575425.1 Anastrepha fraterculus | reverse complement strand
GTCCAATTTTTTTGTCTTAAGCTGTGTTGATTTCAATAGCGCTGAGTGTTCTCGTCTTCGGAGTACATTTGGCGCGGCCCAGCGTCATTTGGTATCCACGCCATTCAGACCAACCATTTTGCTGCTCTTTCCGAAGCTGGGAGTTTGCACAGAAGCCTCTCCAGTACTCATGCTTAGTCTTAAGATAGATTCTTTGCTGTTGGAGCAGTCTTGGCGCTGATCTAAAATCAGCAAGTCCTTTCTTTACACTCCGCAAGTCTTGCTGCTCTCACTAGAGTGGACAGTTGAGATGCGATTTGCAGAGAAGGCTGCTCTCTTATTTTTGCAAGTTCATAGTTACGCACTCAGTCGGATGGACTGAACCGTGGTCAAATTTTTACCTTCATAACATTGAGCTCTCCGCCGTTCTTATGGCGCTTGTTAGAACCACAGCTTGGATATATCGAAGTTGTCGAGCCGAGTAGCAGACTAATGGACACATGGGTGGAAAGGAACTTCGGGGAAGTGAATTACTTCTTAACTCAGTTCCTCTCGAGTCATGGATACTACCGGAGATGCCAATACCGCCTGGGCAAAGTAAGCCATCACAAGTGCATATAATGCGATGCGCCGAGCGATGACGCTGAACACACGTTTTTCAGTTGTGACAGATGGCTCGCGGAGAGAGATACTCTGAGAAAGCAGATTGGCGACATCGCGCCGAGCAACATAATCAGTAGAATTCTCAAACACGTGGACAACTGGAACGCAGTAAAGATATACACGACGATGTACTACGGAAAAAAAGATAGTCCTCGACAAAGTACTACAAAGCGAAGCCTCACAGACAGACACAAGAAAGTGAGCCTATAGCGTGAAAGGTGGCTACAAATACGGTGGACCCAGACGTGGGTGAATATAATTGGCCCTTTATGGATACTGTTCTGGGTCCTCCCGAAGTAATGCAGAAAGTAGTACCGGGAAGGGTATCTCTCCAGAAGGAGAGGAGGGTTTGTTTTAGTGGTCACACCACTCGCCGCAGTAGACGACGGTCGCTATAAGTGCGAAGGCATTTTGAACTATCCCTTATGGTAGGGGAACATAAAAAAGCAAAAAATGTTGTCGGGCTATGGCAACAGAAAATTAATTGACATCGTTCTATACCGAAAGCTCTAAGGCCAGCTATTATAAGTTGTGTAATCCATCCAAAATATGAAATATAAAAAACCTGAGATAGCGCTTAAATTCATCAAATATTTCCTAAAAGTCTATAATTTAGCAACCCTATTTGTGTTATTTTCTGACTCAGAATTTTCTGGTAAGGGGCACGAAAAGCCTCGATATCCGAACCTCTCACTCCTATTTGTGCTTAATGACATTTCCGAAACATTTTCGAAAGATTTCGGCTTCAACCGCCACCCAGCTCCAATATTTAATTTTGCCATATTAGTTACGAACTTAAATTTTTTAGTAATACACATAGATGCATTCCCACAAATATCAAAAAAGCCAAATAGAATTTCAATTAAAAGTTGAATTGTTTGTGAAGCGAATAAATATCAATTTAGGTGCACTTTGGTAACGGCAAAGGTGTAGACAAATCAACGCTGATCTAATTCATTTCGCCAAAGTGGTTGCAGCCAAATTAATTTCCGTTGCCACAAGTGCATATTGCATAGTATCCAACTGGTGTGCGTATGCCACGGGCACCGTTTTTGCCACAATTGTATGTACGTATGTATGTAGTTATTGTTTGCCGTAATAATTGTTTGTTTTTAATTAAATCGCTGGCGTTATGTAGGAGGACTGCAGTCAAAAAAGTTAGGAGAAAAAGATTTTAAAATTTCAAAATGGAGCAATTACGCATCATTTTGTCGAAAACCAAATAATCAAAATTGTTTGGTTCGTCAAATCACTGAAAGCATACCGATGAGCACTACACAAGGACGTGATTATATTTGCCATGTATGTATGTACATATCCATATACATGTAGGTAAGTATGTGTTCAATACTAGCAGTACACGGGTCAAGTTTCAATAATCGGGAAAATATGAATTTTTATAACATACATGTGTGTGTATGTATGTATGTAAAACAGAAAAAGGGATCGCATAACCGATTGTCACTTCACATTCACAGAACTGGTCATAATTTAGAAAAGTTTTCACTCAAATGTCTCAAACAGTTTCCTTAATTTATAAACTCAAAAGCTATGAGCTATTAGTTATGTGGTAGGAGTGACGCTACTTTTGTTATACTCGTAAGTAAGTCGTAGGAGGAGGTAAATATCTACTCCGACAGCCAAGCTGCAATTAGGGCCTTGGGCTCGTTGTTTGTGCGTTCGAAATAAGTCGGGAAATGCCTGACTTCCCTCTCGATTGCATCGAATACTTCGATATTAGACTCATCTGGCTCACCCGGTCACAGCGGCATAGAGGGAAACTGCTGGCAGCAAAGTGCAAAATCGCGAGATCCTTCTAGCTGCGTGTAGATTGGGGGCGCTCGAGAGAACTTCTAAGGCTAACATAGCCACAGCTATCTAATTTGCTAGGTAACTTCATTGGGCACTGTCCGTTAGGTGTCCATGCGGCGAAGCTTGAGATTGCTTCAAGCCTTTCCTCTTTCTTTTCACCTGTCTGGTTCCTCCCACTCTCCTTTTCTCCTCCACTCCCCTGTATGATATCGTAAGGGACAAATTTTAAACTTTTTCCAAGTAGGCCCCTCGTAAAGACCGTAAGTTATTTAACTCAAAGTAAGTCGTACATCAAACATATTTGTCACTTGTGAACTAGACGGCTGCGGTATACAAACAGACAAGTAATGGAGCATGTAAAGGTCAAAATAAAAATTTTTATCACTCAAAATCAGTTGTTTCATTTAGAGAAAAAGTTATTCAAAAACCAAACTGGATGGGTCTGATTACATACCAAAATTCAAAGAATAATAAGATAAGTCCATGCCTGCCCGTCTCTCTATCCTCCCAATTGCACGATAGGTTAGGTTAGGTTATGGTGGTAGTCGGTCCTTATGACCAACTCACTTAGACCTTACAGGTCCGTTGTGATACTGTGCGACACGGGAACCTTGTTTATTAATCTTCATGAAACCATTTTGAGGGTTTCATGAAGTGCAGGATTAGTCTAATCCCCACGCTTCTATAAGAGAATTAAAAAAGTGTTTACCTGGACAGCCTGCTCTGATTTTAGCTAAGGCTGGACAATTGCAAAGGAAGCGCTCAACTGTTTCTTCCTCTTCCTCATCTATACAACTTCTACAATATTCAGGGGAGAATACTCCTAGTCTCAAGGAATTCCTGCCAAATAGCCAATGACCGTCATCTCTTGAAAGGATAAGCAACTCCTTTGTCCTTTTCTTGTTTATTTACGGCTATAGTAGCCTATCTGTTACACATGTATCTTCATCTCTCCATGATCTATTGGCCTATTGGATAATGTTGTTTATGATTATTACTTCACTTGTAGACAAAGGTATTCCAATGGTATTTTTATAGCTGAACAGTTGAAGAGCAGTACCTTTCCTGGTTAGCTCATCGGCTTTACAATTTCCCTCAATATCTCTGTACCCCAGAACCCAGATAAAGCTGACCTTGAATACGACACTAGTATCATTTAGGGCTGCTCGGCATTCCTGTGCAATCTTTGATCTTAGTATAGCCGCGTTAATTAGTTTAATGGCCGCCTGGCTATCCGAGAATATATTTAAAGACGTTTTTGTTACGGCATGCGTATTAAGATATGTAGCCACTTCTTTTATAGCTAGAACCTCTGCCTGATAGACTGTGCAGATATCTGGTAGTCAAATGGATATTTCCAGTCCTAATTCCTTCGAAAATATTCCATAGCCAACCTTATCGTCTAGCTTAAAACCATCTGTATAAAAATTTAGTTCCCCCATTCTCCATGGCCTTGGTTGCAGACACCTCTCTTCTTGACGGTATACTCGTCTTGAAGAGCCCGTCGAAGGTGAGTGTAGGAATAGAGTAGTATATTTCTTGTTTGTGACTATTCTTCTTCTTCTTAATTGGCGCGATAGCCGCTTACGCGATTTTGGCCGAATTTAACAAACCGCTCCAGTCGTTACTTTCTCGTGCTAACCGGCGCCAATTGGACACATCAAGCGAAGCCAAGTCCTTCTCCACCTGATCTTTCCAACGCAGAGGAGGCCTTCCTCTTCCTTTGCTACCACTAGCTGGTAGCGCATCGAATACTTTCAGAGCCGGAGCGTTTGTGACTATTCAGGGAGTGCAAAATGGAAGCGTAGCCAAACCACCGGCCCTTCCATAGTGGCCACGTGTTTCTCTACCAAATTTAGTACAGGTAAATTGATTGGCACTTCCAGCGCTTTGTTTGAGGTAGTCCTTAAAGCGCCAGAGATGCATAAAAGAGCTGTTCTTTGGGCCTTATTCATGATTTTAGCGTAACTCGCCTTTTGAGCAGATGACCACCATACAAGTATTGGTCTAACTACCGAAGTAAAAAGCCAATGTGTAACGTGAGGTGTTAACCCCCATTTAATACTGACCGCTTTTTTGCAGGTATATAATGCAGCGTTGACCTTTTTTACTCTCTCCTCAATATTAAGTTTCCACGTAGGTTTCCTATCTAATATGAGGCAAGTACTGACATTCTCTCTCAAAGGGATCTCTAGACCCTTTAAAACCAGCGGGGAGATTATAGGAAGCCTATGTTTCCTTGTAAAGAGAATTTTTTCAGTTTTTGCGGGGCTTATAGCGAGACCCTTATTCTCAAACCAGCTCTTCAGTCCAGCTCTAATTGCACGATAACTCGAGCAAATACATAATAATATTAATATTAGACTAAAACTTGGTAACGTTCAAGGTAGTTTGGCATTGAAAATGTGCGAAATCGGATAACTATCATTATAACGGTAACTTTCAATAAAGAAAAACACTCGTTTTTAAATACAACAACATTACGCAAATTTGGTAAGAGTAGTAAGCCCAAAAATCCTACATAAATATTATTGAGGTTGGCTAAAAATGACACCCACTTTTTATATGTTACGTCTACATTTCCACCCGCCCATCTGATGTAGCAAACTATAACTCTCATTGTCGATGAGTTTATTTGATTCCAAAAATTAACAGTCAGACCAAATTAAATTTGACTAAACTATGCGCAGGTGAAGAAAGCTCAATCCTGGCGGAATTTAGCTGCTCTTGACTGGTTAAATGCTAACTTTGGTTTGGTCATAAATGGAATGTAAACTCTAAATTTTAACGAAATTATGGGATATCTATGTTTATTAAACGGCTCATATATTGATTAATGAGAATGAAGAGCGCATACAATCATGGACGTCCTTTCCATGGCGAAAGCCCAGACGTGATATGACATAGTGATTTAATATTTATTTAAATATTTATTTCCACTTTATATATTAAACGAATTATATGACCGAAAAACCATATAGATGACGTACACACAGACACACTGGCTCACGAATGAGGGCGAAATTCGGACCGCAATTTTTGAGAAGGCCAACCTTTTATTAACAGTGCAAACTTTTGTTAAAGCACAAAATGTCAAAATGTAATCAAAATTTCTGAGTAAAAATGATTATTAAAAAATCATTCGGTTGAAAAGATCAAAAGCATTCGTTGCAAATTCCATCCATCCAACAGAGCGTTACGCCCAGCCATACGAGCAAGGCAAATACATACGGAACATACAATCATACAAACAGATTTATGTGTATGGGTATTTAAATATCCTGTAGGGAAAACTGCATTAGTGAAACATGTTTGCTGATTGAAAAATGATGTTATTTAAGCAAGAAAGTTAGCATGAATTCATCTGACGAAATACTTCAAAAGAACGTCGCTTAAAAAATTATATTATATATAAAGTATTTACAAATTACATATCCTTTTAATTTTGATAAACTTTTGTACATTCTGAACGATGTTCGCGACCGCCGTAGGCAAATGGGTTTGCTGCCTGACTGCGATTTGGCAGTGTTCTACTTCTAAACTTCGGACATGAAACACAAAATAATAGAAAAAGTTCCTTCTAACAGCGATCGCCCCTCGGCAGGCGCTGGCCAACCTCCGAGTGTACTTCTACCATGAAAAAGTTCCTCATAAAAATCAGCTGCCATTTGGAGGTAGCATTACAACGAAAATCCCTCCATTTGTGGAAAATATCAAGATGCACACCTCAATTTGGAAGAGAAGCTCGGCCAAACAATTAACGCAAGAAGAAAAGACCAATTATACCTATATATAGGGACACCACTTCAAAGGTAAGGAGCTTGCCTGCAAGGTGGGAACTCAAACAACGTACAACCAAATGCATTGTAAAGGGTGATAAATTTAAAGGTATCGAAACCAAATGTTGCGGAGATCACTAGCTTCAATTTCCGGTATTAATTAGTCGTTTGTCATGGCGCGATAGCGTTCGCCCATCACTGTTACATTGGCGCCAACGTCGTCTTTGAAGAAATATGGGCTGATGATTCCTCCAGCCCATAGGCCGCACCAAACGGTTTTTTTCAGTGTATGCAATGGCTGTTCTTGAATGGCTTCGGGCTGCTCTTCATCACCAAATACAGCAAGTTTGCTTATCGACACAGTCATTAAGCTAAAAATCGGCTTCATCGCTCAGCATCATAAGTTGGCCTGAGCGCGTGATAAGCATTTTGCACAGAGCGTCGATTTTCCTAATACAATTTTACGGTTTGTAAAAGTTTTTGAGGTGAAATGAGAAAATACGGAAAAAAATTATCCGATCTGTCAAAAAATCCTATTGGAAAAAGTACCTCAAATTTGATCACCCTATATTTAAATTGATGATAGGTAGGTGATTCTATTAATGATTAAATACGGAAATGTGGAACCATTTCCCAATGTGATCGGTAATGTAATGGGTGTGGTAATAAGTTTTCGGCTTTTTTTAGCCAAAGTTACGGATTATTTAAGCAATTAAATAATTCATGAGATTTTGTGAAGTATGTGCCATTGGAAGCTACAACTTTACTCCATCTTTCAGGCAGCATACGGATTCCGCTGACGATAAATTCCAGTTCTTTTGACTTGATCCCTCAGCCCTTACTCCATTTTTCGGAACAGATGGTAATCCGAAGGTGCAATGTCTGGGTAATACGGCGAGTGGGGCAAGATTTCCCAATTCAGTCAAATTCAGTCCCTCTAAATATTTCTGGACCGATTTAGCAACGTATGGCCTGGCGTTGTGATGCAGCAAAATCAATTTGTCGTGTCTACCCTCCCATTCCGGCCGACTTTCTTTGAATGCTCGATTCAAACGCTTTAGCAGTAGTCGGTAACGAGCGCCAGTGATTGTTTCAGATGGTTTAAGAAGTTCATAATAGATGACTCCCTTCTGATCCCACCAGATGCACAACATAACCTTTGAAGCATGCATTTTTTTTCGCTGTCGATTGACCAGGTTCACTTGGCAGGCTCCAACTTTTTCGACACTGCGGGTTATCAAATAGATCCCTCTTTCATTACCAGTGACGATGCGATGCAGAAAACCTTTTCTTTTCTGCCGTTCAAAAGGCATCTCACACATCACCGAATGCTCTCGATAACCCTCTCCTTCAATTGATGTGACCCGCAGTTACCTGCTTTCTGAACCATTCCCATCGAGTGCAAACATTTAACGACGTTTGATCTGTCAACATCCAACTCTTCGGACATATCATCAAGGGTTCGATATGCGTCTTCATCTAATAATTGTTGTAGTTGAGTATCTTCGAGTTTTTTCGGTGCTCCTTCGCGATTTTTATCACTCACGTCGAAATTGCCACTTTGGAAGCGTGGAAACCACTCTTTACAAGTTGTGTTTGATGAAGCGTGATTGCCGTAAATATTGCTCAATATACGACACGTTTCAGCTGCACTTTTCTTTAAAAGGTAATAATGAAGCACGACTTCTCGCAAATGCTGCGTCTTCGGGACGAAGGGAGACATTTTTGACGTCAGCTAAGAAAAGATCTTTACGCCTCAAACGAATTCAACTGCTGCGATCGAGACCTCACATATACACCTTTTACTCACCAGTGTATTACTAGAGTGAACACAAAAATTGTATCAGCAGCGACATCTCTTTTACGACGGCGGAAACTTATTCTCATGCCCGATATTTATAAAAAAACACACTCGCCACATACGCACACCTTTTAAAAGGCTCACCAATATAAAGTTGCTCTTTTTGCAGCAACACTACTCTTCATCTTCTGAATGTAATGGGTGTTTTTTATGAGCTTCAGAACTTAAATTGGTAATACAAAACAAAAATGTTGTTGGAATGAATTTCTTTTTGTTATAATCTGGTAGATAATTTCACGGCATTTATTTTTTGAATACAACAACAGAAATGTCAAACCTGTTTTCCATTCTCAGCTGTCAAACCATAGTTATAGATATCGATAGTTCGCAAAGCACCTGATATATGCAAGACTTAAGCCTACATCCTATCTTAATCATTGTAGTAGCGATTTATAAATTTTTTAATATGTAATCCCCATTTTTTCTTTTATATCTCATTTGTTATATTCATATGTATTATATGTAACTAATCCTTATTGGTACATGCACGCTTCGAATAAATGTTTGATTTGTGGGTGTACATTTAGGCGCATATTCGAACATATGATGAGCTCATATATGTTGCATACACGTGTTAGTGCGAGTTGCATGAGTACGACACAGTTATGCATCTGCCAATAACTTACTATAAACTATTTTTTTTATTCTATCAGATCACTCTTCCTTGTTTCAGCAATAAGCCCAGGTAGCCGTTGCTTCAGGATATCTAAGGTTGCTCTTGCATTTTGAAATATACCAACAAATAAAAAAATTATAAATAAATATGTGCATATATATATACTAAAAATTAAATATTCTTATAATAGAGTGCCGTACAAAATGTATATATATTTAGGATTAAAAATATGTTTCCACATTGGGTTATTCAAAGCCGGAAGGAAATTGTAGCTCTGACAATTTTAAGAGCTCAAAATTTTATGTTTGTATGCAATATGCTTTCGAGCTTTTGCTGATAAGAATTCTTCAGATTTCTGATTAGGCGATAGTGTTCAATCAATATTAGACATATCTCTGATAACTAATCTGATGTTTGTCATTGTTGATTTCTTGCGTTTAATTGAAAACCAACACAGAACTCAGAACTTTCCCCCACAAAAGAAGAAAACGAATGAAGCAACTGTCAAAATTTGCTTTAATATTTGAAATACGAATAAGAAGCGCAAAGGGTGTCGCCAGTACGGGCGACAAAATCCCTTCTCTCTTCCGCGTCCGTCTTCTCCCGCGTACAAAATGATTCCCTTCCAAATGTTTCCCTGTGTAAATGGGCATTATGAATGAATAGGCAAACAAAAAATTGTTACTATCATCTGAGATTTCTTGTCCACATACAGAACCAGCTGATTGGTTTTGAGACAGCGACTGCCTTTTAGCTAGAAAGAATCTAGCATTACCTCTATGTATTTACCATAACGCCTTCTAGAAACTTTTCTCGTACTAAGGAGTGATCAGATTGGATGTACATTTTTCAGCAGGGTTTTTTTTGACAGATGACGTGGGACTACTGTAAAACTAAAAACATAATTTTTTGAAGTGAAACTTCTTAGGCGTCGATGGACGAGCGAGAATGGAGAGTAAAATTTCATGCCATGCAACGTTTTGGGCATTTTTGTTCCGCGAGAGAGAAAAAATATATAACGTAGACGAAAAAGAGAGAGAGAGCGTTTGTGTCCAGCGTTTACCTACACCGGTCGATCCTTCTCCGTTTTTTTGTAAATTTTGTCTATTTGTATTCTCTGCAAATGTTGTGAATTTATTTAGATATATATACCTATACTTCTTCAAATACGAGGTTGGCGCCAATGTAACAGTGAATGACGAACACTATCGCCCCCTGATAAACAACTTTTTGATGCCGGAAATTGAAGCCCGTGCGCTCCACAACATTTGGTTCCAAAAAGACGGCGTTATTTGCCATACAGTCCGTGAAATAATGGATTTACGGCTTCGTTATGTCGGTGAGCAATTTACAATTTCTCTCTCTTCTCGGACCAGTGAATTGGCCACGAAGATCGTCTGATGTCACTCACCTTAGGACTTTTATTTGTGGGGTATGAGAGTCGAAATGTTTTGTGGATAAACCAGCATCGGTTGAGACATTGCAAGCTAACATTACTGAAATTATTCACGAAGTACCGATCGAAGTCCTCCAACGAGTTATTCAAAATTGGTGTTTACGGATGGCCGAATTACGTCACAGTTGCGGCCAATATTTGAAAGGGATAAAAAAAATCAAATAAATAATTGGCGCTCCGAACGGCAAATAGTTTTTATGATGAGCTTTTTCATGGCAAAAATACACTCGGAGGTTTGTCATTGCCTGCCGAGGGGCGACGGCTATTAGAAAACATTTTTTTTTTTATTTGATATGCGTACGTGGAGAATCGATCCTATGCACTCCCGAATGGACCTATGCACTCTCGAATGGTAAAAGCAGGTTAAGGAGAAAGGAATTGTCTATAAAAAATAAATGTCATGAATGGTTCTACACAAAAATAATAAAGATTGCCCAATCAATCTGAATTTTCGTAGTTTTATTTCTATTTAAAATCCGATACCTCTAAATTGATCACTCTTTATCATTTGATGTTTCGCACCCGAGGTTTCGAACCTGTTCTTTTCCGAATGGTAGTCAAGTGCCAACCTATTCAGCTATAGCGGCTGCAGCAGTACATAATAAAGTGCTGGAGTAGTGATTATAGGAAGGAACTGTATTAGTATTTCTGTTAAGAACTTAAACCTTCATAATACTTACAAATATCCGCCACGTATACGCAAAATATTTATCGTATGCTCATATGCATGTATAAGTAAAACTCCGCTTTAGTTTCAATAAAATTAGAAATGTCCTTTAAATACCCTAAAGTAGTCAATAAAATGTACAATAATTGGTGGCGCGTGTTGAATTCACTTCACTTCACTTTGATGTCGCAAATATGCTCTTAAATTTGTAATGCTCAAAACAACCTCTCCGTCATCGTAGTTCCATCGGGCTGTTGGTAATTGACATTTTATTGCCCTCGTAATGAACAATGGGAAAATGTAAACTAGCAAATATTTATTACAAAGCAGACACGTGTTCACAGCTCATCCTGTGTATGTATGTATGTATGTGTGTATGGGTGAAATGCTCAGCGCTTCATCCCTGTCAGCCGAATTCTGCCTTTGCGGCCGTAATCAAAAATCACAACTGTCGCTGATAAAAGGAAAACAAATTAAGTCACCCTTTATATGGGTATTTAACTTCGTAATTCTGTCAACGCACTATTACATTTGAAAACTTACGAGTATGCAGCTTATGCATAGCCATGACAAAATGAGGGTGAATGAAAACTAATATCAAGGCTGATAGCAACAGCTACCTTATCAGCTGTGAAAGTTATTGGCCGATCTACGACGACGACGTCTACGCTTTCTTCCGCTTTTGCTGATGCTCTAATGCGATAATGAGACAATCCGCAGGGGTTGAGAACATTTGTATTTACTTATATTTACGTGCATTATCCGTATTTAGCATTAGAAATCGCATTTACATTACCTACACACTCCCTGTGCCATATCCTTTGCGAAACGCTCATCAAAGAAAAATATGCTTGCGACATTAATTTGTTCCACTTGTCGTAACCAGCTGAAGCTGCAAATAATCTAAAGGGTGGTTTGTTTACGAAGATGTTGTGAAATTCAGCATGAATTTGTCAAACTTGACTGAGCGGCTGGTGGAAATGATGCAGGTGGCTTAGAATATCCCATACAAATGCAAGTGTACATACGAGTATGTCCGTTGGTGCCGCATTCGCTACACAAATAAATTCCGCACTGTTGTTACGGAGTCACAGCCAAGGGTTTCATTGTGTGGCTACTGTGCCGCAATGGTGTTTGTTTATTGGCTGTGTGGAAGTGGAATTAATTAGCCATGAATATTGCGATTATCGTATTAATTCTGAAAGGAATTCCGTTTAAAGCCAATATTAATTTTTGACTTCCATGTGGCTATTGAGTGCGGTATACATTTGTTCATATGTTTTTTTTAATAAGTAGATGCTTACCGCTGGAATTAATAAGTTATATGATTTATGATATCAATAGGTGGAAAATTTTGATTTCTTACTCTCTTCTATTTAACACAGTGGATGAATAGCTGAATAAAACAATTTCATATTTCGGTTGCACACTTTTTGAATGATACACAACAATCCTGTAATGTAGACCAGTGCATATTCACTTCAATTCACTCACTCGTTCGTCGAATGGCCATCAGCTTAGGGGGACAGATACCTGTAAAATTTCGAAAAAAAATTTTAATGAAGTGTGGTTAAGTTTTAAGGGCCGGTGTTTATTTTGAATAAAACACAATTTTTTAAGAAAATTATTGTCATTTCTCTGTATTATGATAATATTGGTATGATTCAATTACGTACAAAAGAAAATATTGGCCAAATGGTCGCCGCGGCCTCGGCGGCACACCTCCATCCGATGGTCCAAATTTTCGATGACACTAAGGCATAATTGAGGTTCTATGCCGTTAATGTGTCGAATTATCTCATCTTTTAGCTCTTGAATCGTTGCTAGCTTATCAACGTACACCTTTCCTTTCAAGTAACCCCAAAGAAAGAAGTCCAACGGTGTCAAATCACATGCTCTTGGCGGCCAATTGATATCGCCGCGACGTGAGATTATTCGGCCATCAAATTTTTCGCGCAAAAGAGCTATTGTTTCGTTAGCTGCGTGGCAAATGGCACCGTCCTGTTGAAACCACATATCGTCCACATCCATATCTTCCAATGACCGGCCTCATTTTGGAAAAAATACGGCCCAATGATGCCACCGGCCCATAAACCGCACCAAACAGTCACTCTTTGTGGGTGCATCGATTGTGTATCTTTCCATGGTTCAAATTGAGTTAGTCTGGAATTGAAAAATGTTAAATAAAATGCAGAAAAAAACTTCACGTTTAGGTGTGGTTCACATTCAACATCGGCCCTTAAAATTTCTTATATTATACATAGATCGTCGACGACTCTATTCTTTACGTTCGAGCGCTGGGCGAGGTATAATTACGATGTATTCAAACTTTAGACGGGTTTTTCTCAAAACTACAATATATTTTTCGAATTGGCGTACACGATAACTCTAAAAGTTATTGGGCGCTCTCCCTGAAATTTTGCACACATCTTTTTTATGATTTTACTTTCTATGTGAATTTACAAGTTTTCGAAAATGGTTCGAAAAAATAATTTTTAAGGGTGGGCCACCTATTTTTTTGAGAATGGTAACACAAATGGCATGTCAAATGTGTTCATAATTTACTTAAAGGTTTGACATTTAAAAAATAGGACGCTATATGCTTGAACAAAATTGGGAAATATTGAAAACCTATTTCCAAAGTGGTGAGTCTTCTTCTGCTTTTCCGATTTTCACATCGGTGGCTACGTCAATAAACAAAATTGTCGGATTTGGGGCTCAGAAAATCCACACGTTACTGTAGAGAAGCAAATGCATCCAAAACGAGTCACTGTTTGGTGCGGTTTTTGGTCTGGTGGCATCATCGGAGGAGCCGCAGTTACAGTAAATGGCGAGTTGTTTCCAAAAATTGAAGAGGATGACATGGACGACATTTGGTTTTAACAGGATGGTGCAACTTGTCACACTGCCAAAGTCACACTCGAACTTTTGGCTACCGTTTTTGAAAACCGAATAATCAGCCGAAATTCCCATATCAATTGGCCGCCTCGGAGCTGTGATTTAAGCCCGTTGGACTATTTTTTGTGGGGAGCCGTTAAGGATAAATGCTATGCGAACCATCCAGAGACGATTGATGCTTTAAAACACGAAATCGAAGTTGCCATTCATGAAATTGGAGCCCAAACAATCGAAAATGTGCTTAAAAATTGGGTTGATCGAATGGCCTACTGTAAAGCCAGTCGTGGCAGTCATTTGAACGACATTATTTTTCATTCATAAATAACAATGATCAATCTACAAAATAAAAAAAAAGCTTGAAAAAATATTGATTCGTTTTTTTTTATAGCCGATTCAAAAAGCAAATTTTACATGGCCCACCCTATAGTAGGAAAATTCGCCCCAAAATTCATTTTGTTTTTGTTTTTGAAGCATTTTATTCCGCTGTGACCTTCCTGGAAGAATTGAGTGTACATCCGCCATTTTAAATGACTAAACTAAAAAAAAATGTATATCATTTTAATGTATAAATAAACTGTTTGCCAATTTTGAAAAAAAATTATTGACTTCTTCATTTTAATGAAAATCATGGAAAATGTGGCCGTTTACAGGTATCTGTACCCTTAATGTGCTTATGCTTGGACTTACCCAAAGCTCATTTATTAAAGGTGGTGGCACTAGACCAACAACAATGTTTTGTACGTTTGATTATCACGGCAAAGGATTGGAAAAATAGAAAAAAAAATTAATTCGCCTTGTTTTATTCTGTGCTGACAGCCATATGGACACAGCGAAATAAAAAATAAATCAGCTGATTTACCAACACCACCTTTAATAGATTCGCATTGGTCTCACTTTTATTATATTATTTTATCAAATAAATATTTTTGTATATATATAACACAATCAAGGCGAATTCATTAAAGTTGATAGCAGTAAATCCGCTGTTGTATTTTTTTCGTTTCTTCGCCTTGTCCATGTAGCTCTCAGCACAGAATGAAATGACGTAACGTATTTTTAACATTCAAATTTGTAATTTAAAACTTGAAATTTTGTAATTCATTTAAACTCAAACTATTTTTGAAATTAAATAAGTGATACAATGAGAAAGTGTGCAATTTGTTTTAGAAAACACCTGGCCGGAATAGTACCACTTTTCAAGGTTCTAATCGATGCATGAGAACGATTGATGTGGTCCAGATCATGCCGAGCCCAGCTTAGAGGCAATGAATTTATTTGTTGTGTCCATTTTTCCGAGGAGATGTAGTAATCACAGGTAAGAGACCAAATTGCTGGCAAAAGCCATTCAAGCACTATCTTTGTACGACTCCATTTCAAACTGCATGCCGGCGGTTAAATATCTCTCGTCACCTTCTTTGACAGAAACAACTATAACACAGGTTAAAGACTGCGAAACGAATGAGTTCGCCTTGTAACAAAATGCTCAGAATGATAACAGGAATAGATTTATAATAGCAATGTCTTTTAGTAGCATGCAAATAAATAATTGGATAATTTAATTTCGACTCGTCGCAAATTTTTCTAGAATTTTTTCCACGTGCTAGTCTGTGTCTCTATAGATACGAGTATAAAGCTGTGCTGGCCCATTCAGCTATGGTTGAAGTGGTCTAGTAATGCAAGAAAACATTTCAATACATGAATCGTATTATACGATTTGATGACGTTATGAGCAGACGTCAAAAAAGCTCTACGGACAAATTTGCTCCAATTCGTGAAATATTCGACAAATGGTCTGAACTATTGGCTGATTATTTCAATCCATCTGAATGTGTTACTATTGACGAACAATTGCTTGGTTTTCGTGGTAGATGCAAGTTTCGGCAATATATGCCTTCTAAGCCTGAACGATATGGAATTAAATTTTGGCTATTAGTTTGCTCTAAAACTTGTTACGTTTGGAAAATCCAACCGTATTTGGGTAAGCCAGTTGGTGGTTTAGCTGAAAAAAATCAAGGTGAACGTGTAGTTTTGGATTTGGTTCGTGGATTGAAGGGGCATAACATAACAATGGACAACTTTTTTTCCTCTTATGAACTTGGTCAAAAATTGTTGTCACAACAGCTAACAATGGTCGGTACAATGCGAAAAAACAAAAGAAGCATCCCACCAAAACTTTTAGAATGCAAAAAAGTTCCGTTGTTCCAATCAACATTTGCATTCACCGAAAACACAACACTCGTATCATACATCAGCAGAAAAGACAATTGCGTAGTACTGCAAAGCACAATGCATGCTTCAAATGATGTAGAATCTGATGGAAAAAAGTTGCCAATAATCATTCAACATTATAATAAAACCAAAGGTTTGTTCTAATACTTTTTATTCTATAATAAAACAAAAGGCTCGTTTCGATGCTTTTTATTTTGATTTCATTAAACATTTTATGTTATAGGTGGCGTGGATACAGTTGACAAAATGTTGTCTTGTTACAGTTCTAAAAGAAAGACGAATCGATGGCCATTGGCGGTTTTCGCAAATATGATCGACATCTCAGCTTTAAACGCTTTGATTATATTCAAAGATGTGAAACCAAATTGGCAAACAAACAAACCAACAATGCGACGAGTTTTCTTGCGTGAGCTTGGAATATCTCTTGCAAAATCATACATGACAATGAGAAAAGGCGTGCCACGAAACGAATCAGCGGCGTATTTGCTTTCTGTTATTAGCAACAATTCACTAAATGAATCAGTCGGGGAGCACAGTAGCTCAAAAGCCTATTCCACATCTTCACTGTTCCGTGAACCTTCAGAATCTCGGGAGAGCTCATCACGATCATTCAACATTCCTCCAAAAAGATCCAAAAGTGTTCCTCCGAATATCGAAGGAAAAGCTAGATGTCACATTTGTTATAGCGAGAAGTCGAAAACTAAGAACTATGTATAGGGTGATCAATTAAGAGGAGTTTTTTTCATTTGCGTTTTTTTTACAGATCGCGCGCGAGTTGTGGCAAACTGCCATCGTGGATTTGTTGAACAGCGTTTGGCATTTCATCATGGAAACACTCACACCGCAACAACGTCTACAAATTGTTCAACTGTATTATGAAAATCAGCGTTCTGTGACAAATGCAACACAAAACAGCTCGTGAAACAATGACTTTATTGAGAAGTCATTTCGGAGAGCAGCTGATTTCACGTTTAGGACCTGTGAGTTGGCCACCAAGATCTTGTGATATCACACCTTTGGACTTTTTTCTTTGGGGATTCGTGAAGTCCAAGGTCTATGCTGATAAACCAGCTACGATTGAAGCTTTGGAAGCCAACATTACGCGTGTTATTCACGACATACCAGTCGAAATGCTCGAACGAGTGATTGAAAATTGGACCTTCAGAATGGACCACCTTAAGCGTAGTTGCGGCCAACATTTGAATGAAGTCATATTCAAAAAGTAAATGTCAAAGAATGTCCTTTCAAATGATAAATAAAGGTTTTGAACATAATTTACATTTTTTTTTTTTTTTAACTATTGAAAAAAGCACCTCATGATTGATCACCCTATATATCAAACGATGTGCTGTTTTTGCCAAAAAGGTGTATGTAAGCGTACTCATAACCGAAATGTTTGTGTAAAATGTATTGAAGATAGACTTATTTGATGTAACAGATAACAAAATATAAAAATAAATATGTTATTGATGATAAATCTTGATTTTGACTACAATTAAATTATGTTCCTAAAATACGTAAACATACCATATGTGTGAAAAACCACACACGAGGGTATACAATGTAAGTTTATTTAAGGGTGAGATGAAGGTTAAATTCTTTCAGATTTCACTATTTTTATTCAAAATTCGGCTCTTAACAATTATATGTGAAAAATTGCATCATGAACACTTCTATAGGTAAAATCCACCAAACCTGTCGATTCATGAATCCCTAATTGTTGAGAACGTCGAGATGTCGATGTTGAAGGTTGTTGAGAAACACTTTGGGATACAGCAGCATTGTTCTCTAGAGAATGTCCAGTTTTTGATTTGCCAATCCTTTTTCTATCCTCAACAGAACCAGTTCATTCGTAAAAGCTTCAGTTTATATAGGAAGTATTGCACCCCCTTTTCCAATACCACTGTTCACCATAAGACAAGTATTGGATATATCTGTAACTGTATCAAATTTCATTGTCTTAGCTTTCGTGGTTGCGGAGAAAAAAGATTTGGGAATTTCAGTTAATATTAGAGGTGCCACGTTCCCCTTTCCAATACACACCACTTTTCACCATAAGTATGGAATGTAAAAATTTATGCATTCGTACCAAGTTTCAGTTCCCTGACTTAGAGATATATTGGTTTTTATATTTTGGTCTATATGGCAAATGCCACGCCGCCTATATATCGGGGTTAACATTTCTGCACTAAAGGAACTTATTTTCTTCACACCGGTGCTTGTTTGATTCGCGCCAATGGTGCACTCAAAAAAGGGTTTAAATAATTCAGTGTGGCGTATTTATATAATGATGATGATATCAGCATATATGTATGTTTGTGCACAGAGGTATTTATTACTTATACTCGTATATGTGCTTTGAATTCATGAAGTAGTACTGCTGCATTGTTAGTTTATATTTCTTTTAACCGTTTGTTGTTGTCACTATTTGAGTAAATTTTAAGCTCTTAATCCAATTTAGGGGAATTATGAGTATTCTCTTTATCCATTGCCCGCAATGTCCACTTCGCAACATATTTTGTCCGGTGTAAATTTTAATTGCATGCAAGCTTGACTAAATTAATGAAAAACAAAAACAACACCATCATCATATTGTGATATTGTGATGGCCGGCTACTATAGCAGCGCATGGTCGTATCGTGAAAAATTGTATTTTCTCCCTTAGCTGTAGTAGTTGCACGGTGTGCATTTATTGAAATTAGGATGGCAAAATTTAAAATAAAAATGTGCATGAATATACATACATACATATGCACTCTTTTAAAGAAAAACTACCAAAAGCAACCATATATAATTTGTTCAAATCTTCAAAAAATAATCTATTGGAAAGCGTAGTATGAATTATTGGCAAATATCAGCGAGTAGACTTATTATAATTGTGTAATTTTGAAAGTTATTTAGGAAATGAGGTCATACCTTAGAAAAGGGATATGTGGGCATTAGCATATATTTCCTTTAAAAATATTACTTGGGCTTTGGTATCTTTCCGTATATGTAAGGTCGAGAGAGTTTGGTATCGAGAAGTTTAGGTGGACATAGAATTTCCCCTTATGCGGAGAAGGCAATTCGTCAAACAAATGGCAAAATAGTGGCTACTTTAGTTTGCGCCGTGGAATGTACATCGTCTTGTTAACACCTTAAATCAACCAGACAAAAATTGTTCACTAAAGTAAGTTATCCCGCTATGCACTTAGCTATTTTGAAAATTTGAAGTCAAAGAAGAAAAAAAATTCACTAATTGATCAAAACAATATTTTTGGTGATAATTAATATGAAAATTCAGGTACATGCAAAGACCAATATAATAAAGAATATCCCTGTAAAATTTTAGGTTGATATTTTGATTACTTTTAAAGTTATATTCGACAGCGCGGAAAAAATGTATTTCAAGAAAAACGCGTTTAAAGTTTTCGTTCTTACTCACTTTCGTTCGACGATTATCACTTCCCTGACTTTATACGGACTTTTTATACTTTTTATTAAACTTAAAACATTGAAAAGATATTTTTTAGGTTGTAAATGAATTTTTAAAGCAAAAAAAAACAACAAATGGAGAATTTGAAAGTGCTGGAGAAGCTGCCGCCCTGGGAAATATTTAGTATAATGTCTATCGCTTTGAAAAAAAACATTAAAAAGGGAGGTATAGAGGGGTGTATCCCCATCTTAAAACTGAAAACCGCACCTGCCGGAGGCTTATAGTTTTTAAGTAATTTAATGTTAAAGTTATGACATTTAGCGAAAAGTTGGTGTTGCCATACACCTGAAATAAAAACGAAGTTCGTATGCAGGGATGTTCAGTGGAAGGTTCATTGTAAAACTGCAATATTTTTTGCTGTAATTTAAAATTGAGAAATATTTTTGAAAATAAAAGCATACAACTCATCGAAACTTAAAAACAATGATATTAAGCGTATCACAAGAAATAATAAAGTAATTAAAAGCCAAAAATTACTGTTTATAAGTGTATTGTATTGCTTCGATCAGCTTTACAAACGGGTCCTCATGCCTTTTATAAACAGATTTTTGCCACAAAAACTCGATTATCATGTCTGCAAAACAAATAGGGTGGTCGAAGTTGTCTGTATTAAGAAACTCGTTTCCTTTCAAAAATAGAACCCTCATCAGTTCAACTTCCGCTACGCAATCCACAGTATTTTTGCGTAGAACTCCTTTTCGCGTGGGCGACCTTCCGCCTTATAAAGATTATTCCTTAATACCTCACTAACATCTCCACCAAGTTTCATTAATAAAGACATTATAGTTTGCCAAAAATTGCCGAATATACATTATTGTAAATTCCAGCCGACGCCCTTAAGAAAAATTGAATAAAGAAATTCAGAAAGACTGAAATCTTCTATGTTCTGTGTTGACATTTTTGTTCACTAAGGCATACCAAGTCATCATGAATCGTTTAACTGAACTTTAAATTTGAAAAATTTGGAAATTTAATTAAAAAAAATAAATCTGTTCGCGAAGTTCATAGGACACTGGCGGCATCATCTATACTTATTTCTTTCGAAATGAGGAAGGAGCTGCCGTTTGGGTGAATGGCGAGCGCTATCGGGTCACACTGACTGAATTTTTGTTTCCAAAAATTAATCAGTTAAACATCGACGACATTTGATTCCCAAACGATGGCGCATCTTGCCATACAGAGCACTTAACAAGCGATTTACTACAATTCAAGCCGTAACTAACGCCATTCTACTAAAATTGGACTGATCTATTGTAATGAATAGCCCCGACGGGCATATGCCGGATATCATATTCTGGGAAAAAGTCATGAAATTATAAGCCAGATTATAATAAAAAAATCATTTTGTATTATCAATTTAAGTTTCCAAGCTCATAAAAAATCCCCCGATATAAATTTTATTATATGCCTACATAAGTATGTACTTATATATATGGATATACATACGAGTACATAAATAATTGGCGTTTACACACTTGGTTGGGTCTTTGGCCAAACTCCTCCTACTATTTGTGACGCGCGTCTTGATTTTGTTCCACAAATGGAGCGACCTACAGTTTTATGACGCATTCGAACAGCAGGCGCTTTTTCATAACAGAAATACACTCGGAAATTCGCCATTAACTAACGAGGAATGACCGCTAATGAAAAGTCTTTTTTTCTATTATTTGGTGTTTCATGATCGGGGTTGCGATCCCAAGCATTACCGTATGGAAGTCACGCACCAATCCATTCGGCTACGACAGTCGCTATACCTGAATAAAAGTGCACTTCGAAAACTGTAGTAAGGCGAATAGTCACGCCATTTTTTAATTTGGGTTTTAACAGATGGCAATAATGCCTGTCATCTTCTTGTCGTGATTAATGCAAAAATGATTCCAATTTTATGCTCATGCGAAGAACTTTTATATTTATTTGACTTTTTTGTACTTTTTCTAAATGTGTTAGGTTTAAGGAATGAGTAGAGAATGACAGAATTGTGGCTTCGGCCTCGTTCTCGGCCATGTTCGGCCATACAAATTTAGTTCGGTTTCGATTCGGCCGAAAAAAGCCAAACACTTCTTAAAATTTTTTTTAGTCAAAAATCCCGTAAAATTTTAGTGTTACTAACATATTTTCAATACTGGCATCACAGCCCACATTTTCTGTTGGAAAAAATGTAATCAAAATATTCGCTCCTCTATTGAATGTGACTCTTGATAATTTGTGCATACTGCAGGTCAGCTTTAGACATATAAGTATAGGGTTATTCAATAGGTGCGCTTCAACTTTTCTCCGATAGGGAGGGCGAACGACGCAATATTTTTTATTTTTCGCTTGTCATTTGTTAAGGGGTCAGTCTACTTTGGAGACTCGAAAAAAAGGCTATATTCGTAATTTTTTTTTTGAGAAAACTATAAATGATAGTAATATAAAATTTGTTTGATTTATTAAATAAAGTCTTAAAATTCAGAAATAAATTTTTTTTTATTCAATTTTATAGTATTTTTAGTAAAAAAATAGCAGTGAAGCGTAACGTCTCAAACAAATTTTATGAAAATCAGTTGATTAGTTTTTGAGATACAGTGGAGCTAGATTTTGAAAACGTTGTTTTGAGAAAAACGCGTTTAAAGTTTTTAATGCACGCTATACGCGCAGGTAGACGAAATGATGTTCAGGTAAAAAAAAAATAGTTAGAGTGCTCGGATTTTCTTAAAATTTTTACACAATATTTCTGGATATATATACTTTCAAATTATGCAAAAAAAAAAATTGAAAAATTTTAAAGTGACAATGTAGACTAACCCCTTAACTTCATTAGTATACATTTCATCATGGAACGCTACACACTTGAGCAACGATTGCAAATCGTGCAAATTTTTTATGAAAATAATCGTTCTGTTGCTGCTACTTTAAGAGCATTACGACCATTTTACGGTCCATCTAACAAGCCGTCCCGTTTTGGGGTTATGTGAAGTCATTGGTCTACAGTAACAAGCCGGCGACGATTTGTGAGCTCAGAGCCAATATTGAACGCGAAATTGCTGGAATTTCGGCCGATTTATGCAAAAGAGTGGTCAAAAATTGAGTTCAACGATTGGACTTCGTAAAACGTGCACGCGGTGGTCATGCAAAAGAAATCGAATTTCATACTTAAATGTATATGTTCAAACTCGATAATAAAAAAAAAAGGGCAAACCGTTTGTGTTTTATTCAAAAAAGTTCAAAAGTTGAAGCGCTCTTACTGAAAACCCCTATATATACATCGATAGTGCGAGTGATGGTGCCACTTGTAAGGTGAAAGCGCCGATATGCTATTATTTTTAAATAACAATAAAAAATTATTCACCTATGGGTTTTACTACATGCAAAAAAATTTTGTTATTTTAAAAAACGTAAGTATGTATTGTATCCTGGCTACCGGATTTTTAAAAACTCATTGTTCTTTCATTGCTTTGCCTTAAAAATCGATGTTCGGTTGTTCTCTGGAAATTATTAAAAAAAATTTAAAGTCATTTTCTTATAAATTTCTATGGCGAATATATTAATGGTGGTGTTGGTAAATCAGCTGAGTTTTTTTTTTCGCCGAGTCCATGTGGCTGTCAGCTCAGAATGAAACAAGGCGAGTTCATTATTTGTTTTCTAGTTTCTCAATACTTTGCTGTGACAATCAAACGTTCAGAACAACGTTGTTAGTCTAGTGCCACCACCTTTATTGTATGCGCCTTGTAAATTTCTTACAATATAAATCGTAAGCTTTTATTTTTCTGTAAAAAACAAAAAAAAATTTAATTTTGAGCATCTTGAAAACGTTTAATTTTATTCATTTAAATTGAAAATGAAGCGTCAAGGAAATATAGCAAATTTAATTACCTATGATTTGATATCTCACATGTGTTAATCTGCTAACGGATTCTTTGAAATTTGTATAATCTTTTTTTCTTTAATCCAAACTGTTATTTTGCCCATATCTCTTAATTTAAATTGCAGTAAAAAAAATTGTGTGAAATTTCGGACTCAACGACCGATTAGTAATTACAGGATTTAGATGGCGTGGTTCGTATTAAGGGGTCATATACAGTTAGAAGGACGAAAAAAATCGAATTTTACCAGAATTTTTTCTGAGAAAACTTTCAAATTGATTGATCTCAAAATTTGTACACATATTGTGTTATCTTTTAAGACTTAGCATTAGTAAAATCATTCATTTGGAAAGGAGCAACAGCAGATCTTCGGGAGCTCCTCTCAAAAAAGACGTTTTGCGGTGACCACTATATCTCTGAACTGGATCCTCTAAAATAAAAAACCAAACAGATTTCGTTAAAGTAATGTTAAATCTAGTAATTAATCGAAGGAATAAGGAAAATAATTTTTTTTGACAAAATAAAAAAAAATCGATTTTTGACCAAAATTTCGCCCTTAATTGTTTAAAAAAAAAAAAAAATATTTACGGGAAAAATCTTCGGTTAATTACTAAAAAATAAGAAGCCCGTGTTAAAATTTGAGACTAATCGACTTTGATAACACAATTTCGAGAAAAACGCGTTTAAAGTTTGAAAAGCGCTTTCAAACACTCTGGAACGCCTTTTCAAATTTGCGTGTAACTTCGAAAATATTCACCGGAACGATATTAAATTTTCTGTGTGTATTCTTAAATACATTAAAAAAAAAAAATCGATTTTTTGAAAATTCTAACTGAATATAACACCTTAAGAAAAAAACACCATCATTATTTGTAACCCGTGTGATCAAAATAGGTATATCGCTCTGAAAATTCATTGCCGTAATTTTTTTTTCGTGTATTCACTTTTTGCTTTTCCCTCTTCATATTTGCATTTCGGCATTCAAAAATGTTAAAACAGACGTCAACCGCTTGTCAAAATCGTGAAAAAATAAAATAGTGATTTTCGGAAGGGGCCTCTTTTAGTATTCTGAACACCGTAGCATTTCTTGACGACGGCGTTTTCCCTGCTTTGGGAAGCGCTTGAGTTTCACAATTAAATAAAACTAAATTATTTAGATAAAAAGTTGACAATCCAAAAAATGCCGATAGTCTTCCGTACAGCGTAAATGAACAAGCGGCGAACAACACGTTAAAAAGAATAAAATAATGCAAATATGTATAGCGATGAAAGAGATATATCGATGTTGTTAAAATGAACTCAACAGTATATATGAAATTTCTACAGCGTTATACAATAAAAAAACCTAAGTAAATAGTCTTCTATTTTAATTAAATTGGTACACATATTTACAGCAAAAATAATTTCATGCCGGGTGACCGCAGAAGTGAGCAAAATTTAAATAATTTACAATACAAAAATACCACTTTTGTATAGAATTCCTGCTACAGGAAAAATTGCACTTCCAAATAAGCGTAAAAGCAAACGAATGACAATGGCGTTATGAAAATCACTCCATCCTACCTTTCGGCTTCTCCAAATTCTCTTAAATATGTTTGGAATATTTCCATTTTTAAAAAGCAAGTTTTCAACTTAAAAACGTGTTTCTTACCTTTCTTTCCGAGCAACTACCTTATTTGATGTCCCAAGCCCACAATGGGCTTCAACCCTCGGACCATCCGACTTCGAGCAGTCACACACAAATCGACTCGGCTACAGCTGCCCTTTGCCTTAACATCTAATTTACGTACATTCGAATACATGATGAATCAATTATAATACTCAAAGAATGTGGGGTAGAGTTCAAAAGAAGTAAATGGTGTAAAGCCACCCTTTTTCAGCTGTGCTCTGCCTCATCACATAACCCTTTTTACAACGAGAAATTTCTATTAGTGTAGGTGAAAGTCCATACATGCATGCAAACTAGTACAAAGAAGGGCAAGTTGAGCGATGTTTGCCGAGTTGGAATTTTTCCTACATACGCCTCATTAGGCTGGAATGTTTCGTAGACATTTTCAAAAGTCTTGGGTGAAATCGGAGTAAGGGATATATTTTCGTTGGCGCTAATTAACGCAATTGACTCATTGGCTCTAACTGACGTCTAAAGTGTACAATAATAAAGTTGTCAAACATAATGCCTATTAGGCTAATTTTCTAATAAATATTGGGTGCATTTAGTTACTTTTCCAGTCATACATATGTAAAGCCGCAATTCTGGCGAATTGCCATCCAATAATTTACATAGAGAAAAAAATTTGAATTTCACGGTCAGGAGGTAATGTGTTTACATTAAATATTAAAAGTGAAATAAGAAAGATATATAAAAAATCACGTGACTCAAAGTGCAATGGAAAAAAAAGTTGCTCCACGTCTGCATCATTTTTCCTTGAAATTTTGATGGATCTGTAAAAAGTAAAAAAATTCTTGTAAAAAAAGTTATAAATAAAAGTTTAGTTATAGTCATAAATGTTACGCCATAAATGTCACACTTTAATTATATTTATAAATTTTTTTAATAAAAATATCAAGAATCAAATCTATAGAGAAAACACTTTCGAATATTAAAAAATAGATTAAAAACTGTATGATTTATCATGCAGACCGTGCCGGAAAAAGTAGTTTCGAGAAAAATGAGTTTAAAGTTTGAGTTACAGGAGCGCGCAAACCGCTCTCTACTTAGTTAATGGGCTGTAGAAGCTGTAATATTGAGAATTTGCGCATGGAAATTGCACAGTAGGTATATTCTTAAGATACTATATTTTCGAAATATCGAAAAAGCAAAAGATCGTTTGTTTTAATTTTCTGGGCGTATCTAACCCCTTACGGGAAAGTAGTAGTAAGTTGTTATTGAACAATTTTACCTGTATTTGTACGAGTAGGGACCTAATATGTCCAGCTTTGTTAAAATTTTTTTAATATCACTTTCAAATTTCAATCTAAACTAAGTATCCGCCATCCGTGAAATTTGCAAATTTTTGCTGGTTTCCTATTGTATTTGTTTCCTATTTTGAATACTTTTCACTTTAGTTTAGATCAGACGGTAGTTCGACAGAATTTCGCTATTGAAAAAGTAAAGGAATGCACTTAATTATTTATTAACTAACTTTTCTATAAATAAAAAAAATCACAGTGAAAAATTTAAAATTTCATGAATTTATACTGGGCGTCTTCAAGTGGTTGCAAATTTAATTCGATGGTGAATTTGGCATTGGATCTGATTACAGTTTTATAATCACCGAAAATATTAACATTTACTCTCTCGCGCTCTTCAATAATATCTGCTTCAAATGCTTAAATCAAAAAATCCGTTGTATCTGTGAATACTCCATAGAAAGTCGTTTCTATCGATTTTCTCCACGAAGCAGTGAATGCAATGGCTCAGGTGTTGGAGACAATAATGATAATTTTAATAACACAGCACATCCTCTGTGTTTCTTCAACGATAGACTATACCTGTATAGACGCACACACCCTCCATTGGTTCAATTATAATTAAAGAATACGAGCTGTAGTCAATTGTTTTATCATATTGAAACGATACTACGATACTATTCATATCTACAATTCAAACATTTCTTCTTGCGGGTTGAGGACTATCACGTAACTGATCTGTGCGATAAGCTCGACGATGTCTCATTACCAACAGAGCATTTTGACGTAGAGAGAGACAGTTCTTTCTAGCTTTGAGTTTAACAAACATGCAGTCGGACCATTAGATTAGAGTAGATTATTTATGACCACTTGCACTTTGACCTCATGGTCATTTTCGTCCTCTACTCATCAGAGCCCAGTTCCCCTATTAAACTCATGATAGAGCTGGGTTGGATTGAGCGTATGTGCCTTTCTTCTGGCCGCAATTGCTCAAGATGTCTCAACCTTCTCCGCGCTATAGCGTTGCATTTCAGGAGAAGGTACATTGAAGTCGTAGACCAAATTCCGATCGTGTGCAGATGACTTCGCAGTCTCCAGGGGGCTGTGAGAATACCGGCGAGCTTTTTTAGTTTATCCTTAAGGAGGGCGTAGCCCTATAGTTTGGTGCCAGAAAAGCTCCCTTAGTTCTAGCTCTTCACTCCTAAGCTTCTCCTTGATGATGTGTTGTCTCATAGCAAGGAAGAGCTCGGTTTCTATTAATGGCGAGGCCGCGGTCTCTTTCGCCAACGTGTCCGCTACTTCGTTCCCAGTTATACCCCTGTAATTTGAGGCCCAAATTAGCCGGATGCAATTATGTGTTACTAGTAGATTAAGTTTCTCAATTCAAGCAATACAATCAGTGAGAATTTGATCTCACAGGACGATAGGGCATGGAGTGCCGCCTGACTGTCACTGAGAATGGCAATTCACTTATTCCGGAAATTTCTAAGTTTATCTCTGCCCATAGACAAATGACATACATCTCCGCTTGGAAGATGCTTGGAAAACTGCCCATCGGCACAGAATTCTTGGTTCTGGGGCCGAAAATTTCAGCGCCTATGCCTTCTGAGATGTTCGAGCCATCTGTGTACCAATGCAGGGTACACTCCTGGAGTTTTTTTTTCAAATGCAGTTCTACTCCAGTTTATTTATTATTGTTCATTTAAATTCTGAACTTCTTTTCGAATTTGATTATCATCTCTGGGTAGCTGGGTAAGTGAGAGCTGCAGCCTTAGCACTTCCATGGTTTTAGATGACATCACTTTTCCTCTCCCGAAGCCTTCCCTGGTAATATTCAGCAGGGTACGCTTGGCTGATTGCTGGATAACTACATATATGAAGCGGTATCAGCTCAAGCATCATCTCCATCGCAGTTGTGAGGCAAGTCCGCATCGCCCACTTAATACACACGCATGCTAAGCGCAGAAGCTTAGTTAGCGCTACCCGCACCATCGAGTGAGTGATTCCCGATGCCCAAATGATCACTCCACTTGTCACCGTTTGTCGTTATTATCATGATGGACACCCATCTCAGGATTCTTGGACTACAGCCCCAAGACCTTCCTGCTAGATCATGAGAGCCTTTGTTGCTTTGGACAAGGTTTCATCAGCATGCCTCCATATAGATACGGACCATACTAAAGCGATGCTATGCCCAGTCCGATTGCTTGTTCATCTGCAGCGGATTGACTCGCAATATTCCGAAGTTTAGTTGCATAATGGCTTTGTTGTGCAAATTAAGATGTTCTAGAAATTTAATCACTCAAATTAAAATTACAAAATGAGCAATTATTGGATTGATAATCAATGCGTACACACTGATAAACAATATAACTTTTCACAATGTGCCTACCACCAAACTGAGTTAGTTAGAAATTGAGTAGAAATCAAATGTAATAACCGTCGAAGACTGAATTAAAATTTACGAAAATCGATTTTATAAAACGGTGAAGTTAGTAAAGTAAAAAAATGCAATCTTCACGAGACATTCGCTAAGGATAACCTTCAAACTGTGAAATTTGGAGCACCTATTTTGAGATAAGAAAGGAAACAGTATTTATTTTAAATGTTCCTATTGTAATAAAGAATGTAGACATGGTAGTGATGTAAGTATAGAGCACAATATTCCATAAATTCCCGCTACGTAATAACCGGCCTGTTTTTCATAACAGAAGAGGCTTGACAGCTCAGTGGAACAAATTGTCAAAAGTCAACGGTATTTTATGGGCCCTTGCAACTTACACGCCGTTGCACTAAAATTAAATGGACTATAAAACTGCATACCCAGAAAAGCTCTAAAAATTCTAGTTAAAAAATTTTATATTTTGATAAAGTTTTGAAAAGCTATTAAAAATTTTGGACGAAATTCGGAACTTTTCGTTATATAGTTTTAGTTATAGTATGAACCATATTTTTATAAAAAACAATGTGGAGGTTTCATAACTTTGCAGTGGGGTGTATATGAAAATAAATGGATCCCCGATTTACGACTGCCAGAGGAACCAACAGGCTTTTTATATATTTTATCCTACGCACGACGGCTAAGCGATTTAGAGATGATACGTTAGATAGAGACAGTTCTGACGAATATTACCTTGAATCTGACAAGACGGAAGATGACGGCGTTACTTCGTCAAGTGGAAGTGAAGTCCGTGCAATAAGGACATTTCAGGCATTTCAGCATTAGCAGTGATAGCAGTTTTTTAATAATTATTTTTTGATTTTATGAAAATTGTTTCTTGTTTTAAATAAAGCCTTAATTTTTATAATGTTCAGCGTATTTATTTCCTTTACTGCGCACTCCAATACCTCTCGTCCTCAGCGACGCTCGCCCGTCGAGCGGCTCCGTCGCCAAAGGGCTAAAACTTCGTTATTTATGCAGGCAGGGGTACTTGTGCAAGGGCATGACAAGCAAAATGAATTTT
>JAYXIM010004281.1:0-16007 GCA_037575425.1 Anastrepha fraterculus | reverse complement strand
TGTGTGCCCATCTCTAACGCTGTACTGTATTCGGCTGTGTACTGGAAGATTGAAGAGATTGAGTGTTAAGTAAAAAAGTAATATCTCCGACTTTCGAAGTTAACCACCGAAAATAATATAAGAGCTTTCGAAGTTCGAAATCAAGGCTTTATTAAAAATCTGTTTAAAATTAGTGTGCGTAAATAACTAAAAAAAAGTTAAAGTATGGTCGTGATCCCCCTATTCCACATACTCTTTCCGCAAAATTATATAACCGATGCCACTAGAGGTCAATATCAGATTTTCGAAAAATTAAAAATCTTATATTTTAAAAACCTCTTGACCCATTTAAAAAAAAATGTTCACTTTTAATTTAGCTTTTATTAATATTTATAGATTTAATGCAACTTTTGGCAGCAAAAAATAAACACATAAAATCTCAAAATTTTCAAATCGCTTTCATCTCCGTTCTAATTTAAAACCTACATTTTTTTTTATTACACGCCATTTGCTTTCGATTAGAGTACCGTTAAGTAAAATTAAATGACACTTGAAAAAGCATAAACTTCAAAATCCAAAAATATGTTGGTTATTTCATGCTAACTAACCATTTAAATTATGAGAATTTATACGACCTACACAACTTTTATTTTGGTATTCAAAATTCAAAATCTTTGAGAGTGAAGCGATGCGCTTTGCTAAGCACGTGCCATAACTGATGTCTTTAAATGTTTAGGTGTATGTGTGTGAACCTGCTCGTTGCCAAGAAATGTTGTGCACGTATGTTTATTTATTTCAAAATTATGCACACACAGTTCAGACATTTAAGTAAATAGAGCTCCAATTGGGCTAGCGGACAACCACTGACAGGCGGCATGATGGCCAAATAATTGCAGCCAAGTTGGCTAACCAACTGACCAAGTCGATGTTTGCCTACTCATTTGTACGTACGTCTGTCTGTGTGCTCTTACTTGATGTACAGTTATAACAAGTGCCATTTATTTATCAGGATAATTCTATCTGTTTAGATAACTGTGCTATTTTTGTAGTACTTGTGTTTATCTGCCCTGTCGGACGTCGCTGGTCGATGATGAATTATTTATATTGTTGTCTAGTGTAGTTACGCTTGAATGGCCAAATGATAGAGGGTATATGAAGTGGAGCAGAGAGAAAAGAATTCAATAAAAAGAATAACAAAAAGTGGCTCAGTATGTGGTGGCACTCCTAAACTCCTATTGTTTGTGGAAAATCAAGCGGAACCTGCCGTGGATATGTAAGGCGCTCACGCTGGGCTTGGTTGTGCGTGTACCGTCCGCATTTGGCTGGCGGCCAACTGATGTTTGCTGTGCCGCATTTGAGTCACTCATACACTAACTTAATACTTCGTACTTACACTAAACATGACAGGGATGCCAATCCCGGTATTTTTCAACTTAAATGTATATGTATTGAAAGTAACATTACTCTGATCTGGGTACCAGGACATAGGAACATAGAGGAAAATGAAATTGCTGATGAGCTTGCTAGAAAGGGTACTGAATTGACCTCAGAGACCTCCTACCCGGTTATCGGCATCCCCTTGACAGTTATTAAAGGGGAACTGCACAAATTATTTCTCAGGAAAGTGAAGAAAAGATGAAGCTCCATTTCTTCATGCGCTTAAATTGTACGAGTCTGAAAATTTTATGTACGTCTTTCGCCACAAAATATGTAAATTTGTTAACTTTTTCGGTTTTTTTACTAAATTTTTTTTCGAGGCGCATACTTTCAGTTGCTTCCACAAACGAAGGAATTATTAAATACTTCAACTATGGGTTTTTGTTTTGTTATTAATAAAACAATTTTCTGCATTAGTTATTTATTATTTTCTATTTAAGAAATATTGTTGCAGTTCGTTTAAGTTTAGTGGTCGCAAAATAATGAATATCTAGAATCTCGGGACTAGTTCCGTAATCCCGGACTTGCATTGGGTTGGGTTAGGTTGAAGCGGTTGTCCTGTAGGACACACTCAGGCTCAAGCTGATGCCGCGTGGTGAGCTTGTCCCTATCTCTGCTAAAACCAGCGTGTGCTTTTTAAAAGTTTTAAAATATCTCTGATTACTGTAGAACTGAGATCTTCCAACTCATTAATAAATTATTTATCCAGAATAGTAAACCTGCGTCTGGATAGAGCAGGGCAGTGGCACAGTAGGTGCGAAATTGCCTCTTCCTCGTCCTCATCTAGACAAGCTCTACAGAAGTCATGTGCTTGCACACCCATCCTTTGGGCGTGTCTACCTATTAGGCAGTGCCCGTTATGACTGAGATCACTGTGCTAAGACTGAGAGAGAGACTTAGCAGAGATTCTGTGCGTTTAGCATTTAGAGTGGGCCACAGTTGACGGGCGATTTTGCAGGTGGCTTCATTACGCCATCTTTCGTTTGCTTTTTTTACAATTTCTTCAAGGATGAGTAGCTTACATGTTTGTAGGGGTATCCCTATGTCATTATCTATGTACTCATTAATCAATTTAGTGCCGAGTCTCGCTAGTTCATCGACTCTACAGTTACCCTCAATGTCGCGATGTCCAGGAACCCATGTTACCCTTAGGTGAAATGACTCAGCCATCTCGTTAAGAGATGTGCGGAATTTCATGGCTGCCGACTGTTTTGTGAGGGATTTTATCGCCGCTTGGCTATCAGTGAAAATGTAGATATTATTTCCGGATATCGCATCACACTGTATTAGTGTCGTGGCTTTAATTATTGCCATCAGTTCAGCCTGAAAAACACTACAGTAGTCGGGGAGCCGAAAACTGAAGGAGATCCCCAGATGTTCGGAATATACACCTCCGCCCACCCTGCCCTCGAACTTTGAGTCATCTCACATCGTCGCGTTCCCACTCTTCCCTTGATGGTAGGAGGGTCGTAAACGATGTAATGGCGACTATAGGCGGGAGTGCATAGCCCACCAGTCCGGGAAGCCCCAAAGTGCCAGCCAGGATTTTACCGTGACCATAATTCGTGTCTGACCACTTATTTAGAGTGTTCGGCCTTATTGCAGCACTGCGTGCATTATATATTTCCTACAGAACTACCGGCAGGAAGTTTAGTGTCGCATATAATGCTTTCGATGGTGTGTTTGACATGACGCCGGTTATCAGAATAGATGCTAGTCTTTGCACCTTGTCAAGTTTCTTGATGTTCACACCCTTCTGAAGGGCATCCTACCATATTATAATACCATAGTAGAGAATTGTGGCCTAACCGCTGCTGTGTAGAGCCAATGTATCATTCTGGGTTCCAATCCCCATTTCTTCCCAATAAGCCTTCCGCAGGGGTACATTGCGGTCATAGCTTTTCGTGCTCTGTTTGCGACTGTGAGTTCCCAATTAAGCTTCCTATCCAGTAAAAGTCCCAGATATTTTGCCCTTTCTGTTACTCTAAGTGGTTTCCCTCCTAGGAATATTTGTTGAAGAGCAGGATATTTGTGTTTCCTACTTTTTTCCTTATTTACTTCTAGTCCTCGACTTTTAAACCAAAGTGATAGTCTGTTGAGAAATCTTTTTTGGAGATCACATGATGTTGGAAGGTGTTTCCCCGAGATTGCTATTACAATATCATCGTCATATGATATTATTTTTCCTCCCATTTTTTCAAGTTCTTGTAGAAGGTTATTGACAGTTAGGTTCCACGGAAGTGGAGATATTACCCCACCTTGTTGTGTACCCCTGATCGGAAATGTTTTAATGGATGTGTCACCCAAATTTGCGCTTATCGTTCGCCCAGTTAACATTCGTTCTATAAAGGAGACTAGTGCACTGCTTACTCCCATTTTCGTTAGCGAAGTGGTAATCGCTTCCGGATATATATTATTGGAGCATCCTCGATGTCTAGAAAAGCACCGAGGGTAGATTCTTTGTAGTGAAGTGATTTTTCGACTGTGTAAACTAGCTCATGGAGCACTGTTTCCACTGATTTGCCTTTGCTGTATGCATGTTGGGAAGGTGATAATTTGTCACTAATCCTTCCTTTGATATGCACATCTAGCAACCGCTCTAATGATTTTAACAAAAAGGATGATAGGCTAATTGGCCTGAAGTCCTTCGGTTTCGTATGTGTGGTTTTCCCTCCTTTGGGAATGAATACCACTTTTACTTCTGCCCATTTCATGGGCAAGTCTTTCCAAGACGCCGTTTTTGCTGCCCTCATTGCATACATAAATCTACGCTGGCATTCTTTGTATCTGCCCCACGAGTTGGTTCTCCTCGCTTCGTTATACATAGTTCTGCATTCCCTTCTAAGGTTTCCTATATCAGTGGGCCACCATGGCTTGCATTAACGCGATCCTCAAAATTCCGCGATGTATCCCGGTATGTGTGTATGTACGCGAGCTCGAGAATCCTGAGATCGAAAAAATAAAAAAAATATCATCCCTAGTATATATGGTACATACATACATATGTATGCACACCAAGTAGACTGCTCACATTTTATAAAATTAATTTCAAATAAATTCTTTTCAGCATTTAATGATGATGATGCCATGGAAATGGGTATGTAGCGAAATTTTGGAACGCCATATGCCATACAAATGCACGTAAGTATTTGGCTATATGTTCAATTTTATTTATCTACAGGCACACATACATATGCATAAATATTTATTATTTATTTTGGTGTGACTTACAAGCGGTAATTGCGACTACCAACCAGATCTCTTGGCCACATTCGCCTTGAGTGCTCGCTGGTAGGCCTTAAATGTTTGCAGTCGGCTGACAAATATGAATATTAGATGTGATATGATACGCGTACGTGAGAGAATCGATGTGTGGTAGAAATTATTTGGATTTTTGGGTTGTAAACAAATACATATCCATTGTACACCTGGGCTGCATATGGAATGTATGAATGTTGTTTGCTTAGCTGCGTGTGTGGGAGGGCGTGCGCACCAAAAACAAACTTATTTTACATGTATGCCACGCACGCATTGAGAGTTGAGATGTGAATTTAAAAAGTAGAATTTTACTACATGGTTGTTTTTGTGTTTTTTTGTTTTTATTTCGTTTTTGTGAGGTTCGATATTTAAGTATTTATGTATTTGTGTGCTTAACTACGCTTGCATGCCATGGCGTATGAGCACCCACGTGCCTATGTATAGTATGTATCTACACATATATTTGTATGAAAGTATGTATATATTTGCACACACATACACACATATATGGATAATTTATAATTGACGCGTGCATCCTTTGTTGGGTGTTCGGCCGAGCTTCTGCTTCAATTTGAGGTGTGTGTCTTGTGGCTGTTCCACTAACTACTTACAAATATACCTATACAAATTTTGGAATGTTTTATTGTATGCACAGTTGTCCACAAAGTAATAGGAGTGCGGGCACGAAAAATTTACGTGAATGCATAACTTTTTTCTGACACATGTTAGTGAAACTCAGTTGGGAGTCAAATGTCGAAAAAGGAGTAAAAAAAGCCATTACAAGTTGGAGTTCAAAATAAAAACGACAGAACTATAAGGGAAACAACAGGAGCTTTCTTCTGATAATTTCACGTTTATTTATTCAATACAGTCTTCTCTGGTCTCAATGCACTATTTTACGCGATCTAAACGCTTTTCGAAAGAGTGTTTCAGGTCATTGACCGGAATGTCCTTAAGGATGTCGGTACAAGTCTTTGGAGGGCCTTTACGGACACAAAACGTTTTCCTTGCATGGCCAAATGCATTTTTGCGAATAGGTAGAAGTCACAGAAAGTCATACCAGGCAAATACGGTGATGAAAATGCGATTTCTAGTCAAAACATCAGTCAGAAGAGTGGATCGATGAGATGGTGCATTATCAGCTTCCTCCTTCGCGGTATTCAGGCCGAATTCGACGAATGCAATGCAACAAGAGCTTCCAAATTCCAAGTTAGAAAATTGAATTGACGGTTTGGTCAATTGGCATGAACTCCTTGTGGACAATTCCCTTGGAATCGTAAAAACAAATGAGCATCGACTTGATTTTTGTTTTCTCCAAACGCGAGTTTTTGGGTGGTGCCTCGTCTGGGGCCTTCCATTCGGCACTTTGACGATAAGTTTCGAGTCGATGTTGAAAGCACTACGTTTCATCACCAGTTACAATATTGTAAAGGAAGTTCTCGTATTTTGTGGCCTCTGGAATGGGTCTTCGAATGCTGAATGCAGAATACTCTGAGCAAGTTTTGGTCCTCAGTTAACTTGTGCGGAATGGAACGTGCACAGACCTTTCGTTAGCCCAAATGATCGATTAAAATGCGATAAATCGACGTTTTAGAGATATTCAACTCCGATTCCATGAATTTCAACGATGATTTCGTTTAAGCTTTGACAAATTTACGAACAATTTCGGTGGAGTTTTCAGTGATTACCGATTTTGGGCGGCCCGTATCTTCATTGTCATTTATGTCCTCACAACTATCTCCGAAACGTGTAAATTAAACATAAACTCTGGCACGAGCAAGAAAATCATCGCCATAAACTTTTTCATCAATTCAAACGTTTCGATAAACGTTTTACCGATTTTGAAGCAAATTTATATATTAGGTCTTTGTTCGAAACCAATTTTGGTACCGATGGCACAAACATACTGACACTTTAGACGCAATAACTTCGCTTCCACTTAACCGGAAGTCACCAAGCTTTCACTGGAAGTCAGCTAGGGATGTAACTTCCAAAGCTTTAAAATGTTGGTGCCATCAAAAACATTTTTGTGACGCCAGTCTTCTTTATTTTGGACTTCACCTTGTATAGCAATTTACTGCTATAAAAGGTTAACAGGATCCGCTTGGGGACTATTCCCTTGCATCGTTCATTGCCTTTACACATCAATAGTAGAACCAATCCTAACTTTCGGCGTGCTGGTATGGTGGCCGGCGTTATATAGGGGATACATCAAAAGGACTATGGATCGCATGGCCAGTCTTTGTATTTGTGGAGCACTTAGAACTACAGCGACAGATGCATTAAATATTGTGCTGACTTACTATCAATCGTACTATTCGGTAAGCAAGTAGCTGCCAAATCAGCTCTTAGATTAAGGAAATAAACTCATTCAAAACTATTCATAAAAGTCTGATCCGACCATATTAGAGAAATTCGCCTGTATTCCTTGTAAACAAACTTCTGTAATACCAAGGATATTGATTCAATTGCCTACAGAACCCAACATTAGACCTGTTGGCAAGAGTTATCCTTCGTTTAATCTCCATCTTTAAGATTCATTTGCTCTCCTACGAGTATTTATTAGAAAATTATACTTTCAATGTGTATGTGAGTGGTTATTAATATAAATCATAAAAGTTAATTATTTTTGGGTTTAGTTTTTTCTGAAATATTTTCTATTTGTAAATTCACTATCATCTGGCTATGCGTAGAGATGAGTTTATCAAGAAACCTCCAGAATTAGTTGATTTCCATTCAGAGCGACAGTCAGGCTGCAGTCAAAGCTTTGCCATCCTTTGAAGTTAAGCCCTCGTTACAGAACTTCTTCTTCTTCTCGATTGGCGCGATAACCGCTTACGCGCGATTGGCCGAGTTGAACAAAGCACGCCAGTCGTTTCTTTCTCGATGAAAACCGGCATCATCAAGTAAAACCAAGTTATTCTCCATTTTATCTTTCCAGTACAGAGGAGGCCTTCGTCTTCTTTTGCTATCTCTAGCTGGTACCGCATCGAATACTTTAAGAGCCTGAGCATTTGTAGCCATTCAGTCGAAATAATTCGGCCAACACAGCCGATGGATCTTTATGCGCTACTCTAATTAAGGGGGAAGCTGGTCTAGAGCGCAAAAAATGGGCATATTTTATGAATTTATTTTGACTCAACAAAGGAATCAATCGAAAATCTGTGAAATAGGTTTAATAATATAGCTTTCATGGTACAAATACAAAATTTTTCGTCTGAATTAATTTCAAAATGGCCGCTGTCCAGCAGTTCCCCTAAGGCGCCTTTTTTTCTAGTGGGTCCATTGCCGAAGACGTAAACTCCTTAATTTTTGTCCTGGATCAAAAAATAAAATTTTTTTAGTTTCTATATAACAACAGAAAGAGACGTACGTAGGATTTTTTCGATATTTTGTTTTTTCGCGAAATGATGCACGTTTGAACAAAAAGTTACAATTTTCACTATAAAGAACGACATAAAATTGTTGATTAAAAAAAAACTATGTAATATAAATAAAAAATCCTACGTACGTCTCCGGAGAAAGGTATTTCGAATGTATTGTCAAAATTTCGTAAGAATCGGTAAAGATTTGTTCGAGTTATGTCTTCGGCCAGTTTAAAAAAAGTGATTTCGAGAAAAACGCGTTTAAAGTTGTAAATAGCGTTCGGGGCATACCTGCGAGGCACTGCCGTCGAATGAAAAATTTGGGCATTTAGACATTTTTGCTGGCATCCCTCATTTGGTATATTATTTCTAAGACCCTAAAGCACCTTTTAAGACAAAAAAAAATTTTTCGATTTTTTCAAAATTCTAGACCAGCTTCCCCCCTTAACAGCACGGTTGTTAAGGCCGAAGATATCAATGTACAGCAACCATTTTACGTTCTTATAAAAGATTGTGTCGGAGCGATTAGGTCTTGCAGCTCGCAAGAACTTTTCTAGCATCCGGTTAAAGAAGTCACATGACAGCGAGTCACCCCATCTGAAACCTGGTTTGGTATCAAACGGCTCGGAGAGGTCCTTCCCACTCGTAATTCGCACTGCAAGTGCATAGCTAGAGAAAGTGGCGCCTACAACCTTTTTGGGTGTTTGGCCGAGCTCCTCCTCCTATTTGTTGTGAGCGACTTGATGTTGTTCCATAAATGGAGGGACCTACAGTTTCAAACTGACTCCGAACGGCAGATATTTTTTAATGAGGAGCTTTTTCATGGCAGAAAGACTCTCAGAGGTTTGCCATTGCCTACCGAGGGACGACCGCTATTAGAAAAATGATTTCATTCATTTTGGTGTTTCACCAAAAGAAATGCATAGAGTATTTAAGTTTACTAGGAGCGCAGAATCGGATCCGGTTCATGTGGAAATACAGGGAAAAGCAGCAAATCTTTTGGCTAGAGAGTTTGGATTTTAGATTTGTGGGGGGTTGGACAAATCCAAGCAGTGAGTCAGTAGACCATTTGGCTATTATTGGAATCCATGCTTTCCTTTCCATGGGACAACATACCGTCAAGAAAGAGCTTAGAAGCGAATTGCCAAAGCTACGAAGTGCAAGGGGACACCAAACTGTGGGTCTGCGTCAGGAGCGTTTAACCAAAGAGAATTTAAGCACCACATAAACCTTCCTAAGGACGAACTAATATTGTTCACAGCCGCCTACTAAGACTCGGGATATGGTCGACCGACTCTTGTCGTTACTGCGGCAAATCCCCACGAGCCACTTGTCGTTTCTGCGACCAATACCCGGAAACTCCAATACATCCTCTCCTCGAAAGCTTTGCCATAGCCATAGCAGTAGACATCTCGGTTTGGTAGGGGCAGAAGAGCATATCTAGACTAACTCTGCTTCGCCTTAGGTTTGCTGAGAGAACTGGATTTGAGTGAGATACTGTGATGAGTAGCGGGCACAAAAGATCTTTAGGTCGATGTGCGCACCTCCTTCTGGTTGTATGCTTTTCTTTCAAATTCGCAAAAACTTCATTAAAATAAATTTGTTTAAGGTCAAAGCAGAAATAATTTTAGCAACTGCTCTACTTACGTATACATATACTTGTGCTCACATACTTACACATATACAAAGTTATTCATATACTGTTGCAAAAAAATTGCGCTCCATGTCGACGAGATGTTATACAAATAACGATGTGTGTCTGCGGCAGGGTTGATAAATTGTATTTGCATTTAAATTTGTAGTGGTGGACTGCAGTAAACGCCGTTTTTGTTTATGGATGGGAATCTGTGCGCATCATTGCTTCATTTGTTGGCATTGCCTTCAATGGGAAATATGTTTCGAGTGACGATGTGCGACAACTATGCGGCAGAAACCGGCGCTGGGGAAGCAAATATTTATATTTGTATTTTTGTACTTAATATTTTATACGCATACAGATGTATGTATGTATAAAAAAATCATTGAATTTTTCATGGCTTCTGCTTATTTATGCAAGGAAAAATGAAGTATTGCCAAAATTTGTTTTTCATAAACTTTTGTGAATTTAAAAGAACAGACAAAACTTTAAAGTGAACGGATAATAATATTTACATAATTTTTTTAGTGCTCAGAAAGGAAGTAGGAAAACTTGGAATACTCATAATGGAGAGAGGAAAATTTGTATATATGTGTGTATATTACAAGTCAAATGAATTCACTATTTACTATTTTTTTTTATTTCAAGCCGTAAAGTAGAATTGTCTGGCTGAAAAACATGGAATCAACAATTAAATGGTGCCTCTAACCACCGTATGAGCTCTTAGAAATGGTATATTCAAAATTTCAAAAACAAAAAAAAAACAACAAAAAAAAAACAAAAAAAAGAAATAACAAAAAAAAAAAACAAGAAAAAAATAGAAATAAATAAAATAAACAAAAGTAGTTATAATCGTTCTTCAAAAATAAAATTAAAATAAATAAAAGTTTTAAATGGCGCATTCTAAGCAAACGTCTGTTTTACAAAAAAAAAAAAAAAAAAAAAAATTTATAATTTATTTACAAAAATGTTAATATAGAATTACAGCTTTGAGCCTTTAATGCTTAAGTTTCGTTCAAATCCATCGCATGGTTCTTTAGTTACAGTGTCAGCCGACTTAAAATACAGCCTGTGTCAGAAGAAAATAACCGTTTTTTCTTGTTTTTTCGTTCTGCTTTTTGCTGCGTAATAGTCCCACTCACACGCTACGACACCAGTGCCAACTCAGGTTAGGTCAGGTTACGTTGGACAAATATTGAAAATTCGTCCGTTATGATGCCATACATGGGAGACGAGAAAGGAGAAGGGAAGTAAGAAGGAGCCTTGGGATTTCAGACGATGATGACCAAGCATTTTACAACGACGCCGACGGTGACTGATTTGCGTTCGTAATTAGCCGCAACATGCTACTGATGAACTGCACCAATTTTATGATATTTACACCAGCTAAATCCGCAGGCGTAGCGAATAAATGAGAACCCAGATGTTTAAGTTTTTGCACGTTTGCGCACTAGCCCAGCGCTCGCTGAGTTGACTCGAGGCTTATCTTTCCAGGAGCAGACCACAGGTTCTTAAGGGAACCCCAATTCTCTCATTTCGCGAAGAAACCGTCTCCAAAGTTCCATTTCTAGCCAGCTTATCAGCCCAGCAGTTTCCCTCTGTGCCGCTGTTACCGAAACCCAAATGAGCCTGATGTCGAAGTATTCGGATGCAATCGAGAGTGAAGCCAGACATTCCCACCAATCTCGAACGCACAAACAGGCGAGCCCATGACCCTAATTGCCGCTTGGCTATCGGAGTAAATATTTACTTTCTTAACGGTAATTACCGAAGTAAGCAGCCAGTCCACCGCTTCCTTAATTGCGGACACCTCCGCTTGGAAAACACTACAGTGGTCCGGGAGCCTAAATTTAAGTTTGATGGGAAGCTCCTTACAGAATACTCTCCCACCAACCCTTCCGTCCAACTTCAAGCCATCCGTGAACATGTTTGCCATGCCTTGCCGCCAAATGTTGCACCTCGCGCACTCATCCCTTGAGGGAATATGAGTAGAAAAAGGTCCGCTCGGACCTAGCGTGGGTGTACAGTGATCCAGCACCATGGGGATGAACTCAAAGTTTTTAGAATGCTAGAGTGTCCGCAACTTAAGTCTAGCCTATGGCCCGAACACCTTAGTTTAATTGCGGCGCGAGCAGCAGTAGTTTTTCCTACAATGTCTACGGGTGCCACATTCAGCATAGCGTTAAGTGCTAGAGTAGGAGTGGTTTGGAGCGCCGCACTGATTCCAATAAGGGGCAGACCTTTGTACCCTCTCCAGTTTCTTAACTGATACCACCCTTTCTAGCGAGTTCCACCAGACAAGGACTCCGTATAGCAAGATTGGTTTTATAATCGTGTTATAAAGCCAAAAAGTGACTTTAGGCGAGAGGCCCCATCTTTTGCCGATAGTGCCCCTGCAGCCATACAAGGCGACTGTTGCCTTCCTAATTCACTTCTCAATGTTTGGCTTCCACGTAAGACCTCTGTCAAGGATGAGTCCTAGGTACTTCACCTTGTTAGAGAGCATCAATGGAGCGCCCGCTATTGAGGGGAGAAACACTCTAGGTATTTTGTATTTCCTCGTAAATAAGACGAGCTCCGTCTTAAGAGGATTTATCGATAAGGCCGCAATTTACGGTCGAATTCATAACTAGATTCAGATAACCCTGCATCAGTTACATCAGAGTATCCAGAAACTTGCCTCTGACAATAAGTGCCACGTCATCCGCGTAGGCAGTCACGTTACAGCCCCTCATCTCCAGCTCATCCAGCAGACCGTTTAGTACGGCAATCCAGAGTAGTGGCGAGAGAACACCGCCTTGCGGAGAGCCTGTATTAACTTGCCGGCGGAGAGAGGTGTCAGCCCGTTCTGCCACGACCGTTCTATTGCTAAGCATCATGTGGATAAGCCTTATAAGTTCGGTTCCGGCTCCTAGTTTATCCAGCGACCTGGTGATTACCTCCGGGCGGACATTATTAAAAGCCCCTTCAATGTCGAGGAAGGCACCTGCAGTGAACTCCTTCTGATGGAGTGTCCCTCCTCGATGCCCTTAACAATTAAATGCAACCATAAACGCCCCCGAGGAATTTTACTCCTTATGTGCATATCAATCAGGCTCTCCAGGGCTTTTAGCAGGAACGAGGAGACACCTGCCTTTGGTATCAAAGTAACTCTCAAAGCCCTCTAAGATCTTGGTATGTAGCCCCTATTTATGCAGCTCGCGTAGATAGGAAGAAGCCAATCACATGAGACCTCAGTAGATTTCTGCAGTTGAGCCGGTATAACGCCCAGATGACTTGAAGGGCTTGAAAGAGTCAATCGCCAAGCAAGTCGTCGCTTATTCAGCCAGCGGTGGTGGGAGTGAGGAGTGCTATGCATCCGATAACCAACTTAGGTTAGTCTCGTTAGAAACTTTCTCGTAAACGTAACCAAACAAAAATGAGAGTTTCGAGGCGGTATTTTTATGCAAAGTGATTAAAAATGCAAAACAGTTTCTTTTGATGTGGAATTAGCGGTATAAGGTGTACAAAAATGTTGATGATTTTTCCGAGCGCGGCTTGAAGCGAGTGACTACAAAAAAGCAGGATAAAGTGATCGTCCAACTTTTTAAGCGTGACCCTTCTTGGTGACTATGCCAAGCACGATCAGTACTTGCCAAAAAGGGAATAGATGTGAGTATCCACACCATCGAATGTTGACTGAAGGAGGCGGACATATCCTACCGTCCTACATCATCGAAATCACTGCTCTCGGAAAAACACATTGAGAAACAACAAAACAAGAAAATTGCGTCACAGTATTGGACTGGCCTTCCCAGTTCCCAGACGCTAACTCCATTGAAAATATGTGGGGAATTATGAAAACGCATCTTGCTGGAAAGCCAGTCCATTATTTAAAGCAAGTCGTGCGTCAAGTTCGAAAAAATCTGGTCCTGTTTGTCGACGAGCTACGCAGGAAAGCTGGTTCAAAGTATGCCGAGAAAATGCCAGGATATACTCCAACGATTGAAGATTACACAGCTTATTGGGTAACTGCGATTCATAGTTTTGTACATACTTTCATATAAACAAATTTTAAATATATATCTTTTATACTTCATGAATAATCGCGGTTCCTTTTTCTGACACAGACTGTAAATAGTTTCGAGAAAATCGCATTTCAAGTTCACGTGTTGGCCATCGTTGAGCTGAAAGCCGCTCACTCACTAATGTCTCGATTATCACTTCACCAATTTCTTTTGTCCTGAATGAAACATAGGCCCTCAAGCTTTCAGTTGAACTATAGAAGTTCTTCCATGTAAACACAAATTCTGCGCCTCAAAATTCATGCACGTCGAATTGGCGTGACAGGTAAATTTTCCACTTTGAGACTGTATTCCTCGCGGTTTTAAATTTATGTTTTTAAATCTAAACTTATATATTTATTTATTTATATCTAAAAACGTACAGTACATCCATAAGTTACAAGCCTAAGAAAGATCTATTGAGCTCCATGGGTAAGGTGATTAGATACTCAATAGCGTGAGCCCGCTTCTAACTTGACGAATCGACACCTTTGCAGTGCTCCGCGAATTTCAGGTGGTCTTTAAATTATATAGGTATGTCAAAGAAGTCCCCTGCTGGATTACTGGGATACAAAAATCCTTTAGGCCTCACTTTTTGGATATCCCAAATATTTATTTACCTTAACGTATGCGGCGCAAACAAGCTCTGCTATGGAGCAGCTTGCTCCTTCCCCATTTTCGTGGTGCCCCCTCGGCTGCCCTTTATAAAGCAAACGTTTTTCAAACTTAACTACAGGCAGAATAACTACAAGTATTTCGACAACTTGTATTTTATCATTCGCTTACTACGTGTGGCAAATTCCATGCCGAGGATTAACATTTTAAAGTGTACGCAATGCCTACAGCCATGTGACCTCCAACAGATTAAAAAAAAAAGTGTCATTTAAAAATATGTTGCTTAAAAACATACACGAATAAAAATAGCTTCAAAACACTCTCTGGCCTGTTGTATCCATGACAAATTTTATTTTGCACCAATTTTTTAGCCTGGCAAAGTGAGTTTTGATTTTTCAACTGCAAGTCATGTTTTGCGTGTGTGTTGACGTTGACGCAGAGTTTTTGTGAATCGATTGAATAGCAAAATACAACGCAAATGCATAAAAACCAGACACAACAAAAATAATACCAAAATTGGTAAAATACCAGGCAAAAAATGTGCAGGTCAGTGTGGCAGCGAGCTAAAAAAATCTCAACGAGAAAATTATTGCCGCAAAAACAGAAAATAGAATTTACATCTAATGCGGAGGCGCACATATCCTGCAAGGAAATTCACGTGCATTAAACTGGTCGGCCTTCTAGTGAATAAGGAAGTGGTGAATTTCACCAAGGTACAGAGCTGGTTAGGTTGTAATGAATAAGCAAGTAGTTAGTGCTGTACTGGTACTCAACCAGTACACTTTTCTAAGCTTTTCGAAGTGGGTGGGGAATTTTATGCGGCCATACACTAGAAGGAATTAATTGTCTACCGCTGCACTCTTTTTTCTAGTGCGCTTTGTATCCCCCTTTCATAGCTTAAAACTAATGCAGAATTCAAAGAATTTCATGTATGAGAAATGAGGCTCTACTCTAGTGCACGCTGCTGCTGCTGTCGTCGCATCAGTCGATGGGCTTCAAGGTTCAATTCCTGGAAGGTATTGAAAATTTTGCATTCTCTGTCTTTTTTAAGTTATTATACTTCCATTTATTATTGACAAATTTAATAACTAACATTTCACCCAGAATGCAAATGTGACACAACAACAATATCTTCTTTTAGCATTCAAAACCAGAGCACTTTTCCAGCTCGACACGAACCAACAACTTACCGCATCGGAAACCGCAATCATCACGTGACTTGAACATCATCAGCTGTGAGAAGTTTGAAAATGTTCGCTTAATTTTCTAATTTTTTGTTTTCTTGTTCACTCCTATCGGGAGCATAGGGCCTCGACAAGACTCTTCCATCGTACATGGTTTGGTGCTGTTATCTTCCCACCGTCTCATGCGACACGCACACGATACTCGCACCATCTGCTAGTTCGCGCAGCATCGACCTTCTCCAAGTGGTTTTTGGTCGACCGCGACCTCTGCTGCCTTGTGGGTTCCAGTCCAGTGCCATTTGCGTGATGCTATCTGGTGGTTTTCTCAATGTACGATGTATCCATTGCCACTTTCTGCATTTGATTTTACTAAGGATGGGTTTCTCGTTCGTTAATCTTCACAGTGCGTGGTTACTGATGGTGTTTGGCCAGAATATTTTGCAGATGATGCGGAGGCATTTGTTGATGAAGGATTGTAGCCTCTGTGTGA
>JAYXIM010004273.1:0-30443 GCA_037575425.1 Anastrepha fraterculus | reverse complement strand
TACAAAGCTTTAAACCTATGAGCTCATTGGATTTTAAGTTATAGCGTACGTGGACTTCAATAACATCAAAGTCTGAGAAAAATGCCTTAGAGTCGAGCAGGTAAGGAAACCCGGCGTGGAGCAATGGACGCTTAAATAAACATCGCTTCTCAAATTTTGCTTCGATCGGCTTGAAAATTCTTGAGCTGTTATGCATTCATTCATTAAAAAAAAATTAAGAAAAGCTTGAATACCTTATCCCTTCCTTAAAAAGCAAATCAGGTGTGGCAATTAAAATCCAGGATTTTGATCCTAACCCGAAAACTCATAACACACAAGTCGTTCGAAAAGATACGTGTTGAAAGGAAGGACCTGCATTCAGTCGAAGCTTGAAGTCGGTGGACTGGAGAGGAATCGAAATGCGCTTCATTCAAGCCAGTTCGATATGATTTTTTCAATACGCAAAGTCAAGAGTTTGCTGATATTTTATTGTATGTGTTTTTTTTCTAAAATTATATAAGTATACCTCCTAAGAGACAGGGTTACCCATATTCGACAGACCCGACGGAATTCGATAACTCTTTGAGTCCATTCAAATCGACGAGGCTTGTCCGCAGGCAACAATTTTTGCGTCAATTGAATCTTATACGGGAATAAATGCAAATCAATGCGGATAATTCGTTGTAAAGTGGTCCGAGCAATGCGCGGCGATTTTGTGGTGTCCTTGGCGGCGCCTTGGTCGGTTTTGATTTGGCCTCTTTGGATTAGAAAGAGCATCACCAGTCGAAAACCTTTCGTACAAACGTTTAATGGTGTTCTTAAAAGGCGCACTTTTCACATTATTTAATTTTTTATACGCACGTTGAGTTTTCACAATTGACTTCTTTTGTTGAATGTAAATTTCAACAATTTGGGAGCGCTCGCGTGGCGTGTACTGTTCCATGGTAAAAATCTGCTTGGATTGACGCTTCCAACGCGGTATGCCTTTAAGCAATCTGGTGTCTCTGTCAAAAGATACAGGGTTGCCAAATGGGACCGTCGACTATTGGCAACCCTGTATTCTTCAGTTGGAACACATTTTTATATGTATCCGAACCAACAACAAGTTTGTTGCTAAGAATGCTCAGTTCACAACTTTACAGATCACCTGTTTTATGATATTTGCTAATAAATTATAATTTTGTATATACAATTTTACAGACTCTACTTCTTATATGTTAATAAATAAAATAACAAAAATTACATCAGATGCTTAGTATACATTTTGACAACTAATTGTAAGTAAAATAAATTAATAACAATAAAATAAATTAACAAAATAATTCTGCTCTCGCATTTTTAAATTTTATCTTTGCTTAAAATTAACTCATTATTTAAACTAAACATTTGCCGGTTATAATCTTGCTCTCTGTGCTTTTAAAAATTCTTCAACAAAGTTTTCATCCGGGTTTTTATCTCTCCACACCCTGTTTCCCGTTCTTTCGTTTGGGTCGGATAGCGCGACCTTTCGCAGTAGTGGCTTTCTTACGAGGTGGTAGCTCTGAACGAATACCACAGCACAGGAAAACCATGACCAGAAATTGTAACTTCGAACCTTGTAAAAATTTCATCTTGAATCACACAGAAAATGCAGTACTCAGGTTAATTAATTAAATTGAAATGAAATTTCAGCTTTTAACTTCAGTTCCTCTTTCTTAACTAAATGTGTGGTGTTCAGTGTAAGCCCCTTTTATAGGCATTTATTTGCATTGCTGCTTAATTTTAGTTGGTAAATTGTGTAAGTATATTTTTGAAGTGTAAAAGTTCTCTAACCGCATGAATGAAAAACCCGATGGTTTTTAGTTAAACTTTGTGTGTGACGTATATTTTCATTGTTGAAGTAACTAAAAATAATTAAGAGTTACCACGCAGCAAAGAACTTCGAAATATTACAAAATAAAAAGAATACAGAATTAGCTTTTTTGGTTCGTACATTTTTTTTTAAACAATTTGGAGCAAGTTGTAAGATTTTACGAAATTTGTTTAATTCAAATCAGATCTAGAATATATATGAAATACAACTTAAGACAAAGCTTTTCCTTTTCAGCGCTGAAAAATATGATAAATTGATAATCTCCGCTTTCGATTCATCACTTCTCTGTCCACCAGAGAACTCCGCTGATCGCCAAGAGAAAAATTTGTATGTGAAAGCAGCATACAATTTTAAGACCAATGTTTTGAAAAGCAAAGACATAGGATAACAGTTTGCCAATGCGAAAATAATGCTGTGTTGCTAAATCTTATGCAACGCTGGATTCATAGTAAATTTTTTGTTTTATTTACCACACACTAGGAGGTGAGTGAGTTGAAAATAGCTATAATAGAAATGATCAAAGCCCAGTATTGGAAAAGCTGCAAAAGTGATCCAAGGATATTGAGATAATTTCATCTAATCCAATGAAAAAAATAATCGTACTTTCGCCTCGTTTTCCACTATACGATTGCGAAGATTAAAAATCAGTTAGGCCTAATTTGGAAATAAAGAAGACGATAGACTGAAAAAAATTACAGTAAGCACACTAGCACTAATGACTTGCAGTAAATGCGACCTACTACAGATAAGATTGGATTGACTCACCACTTTCAGTGACACTGTTAACAGCTGACTTCAATCTACTGAATGAGAAACATATTGGTTAACAACGACTGAACATGAATTTTTATGCCGAGCTGCTAAAATTTGTTTTGTTGTAGTTCGATCACCATATGATCAAAATCAGTAAACAATTTGAACAACCTTTTTTCCAAAGGAGCCATTGGAACCAAAACACCTTGTCTATCGATTAGACGTACATGCTGTTCGATACACAGTTTAAGCCGATTCTGATTAGCAGCTGGCTTTTCATAAGCAGCTCTTTTCATCGCAGAAATATTCTCGTAGATCTATAGGATGTTTTTTTTAGAGGTTAGGTTTTCAAGTTGGCACTACTTTTTTCGTAGATGGTCTTTTTGACAGCTGTCACTTGATTTATGCTCAGTTTGTGCAAATTTATTACGAAAGTAATGGTTCGGTTCGCGCGACGCATCGAAGAAAATTTTGTTCAGCGATGAAGCTCACTTTTGGTTGAATGGGTATCATTTTTAAAACATAATGGCAAACCCTTATCTTTATAATAAAGCTAAATTCTTGGCCATAACATTAAATTATATACGTTTTATTTCATCTTGAAAACCTAACCTCAAAAAAAAAACACCCTATACTATTGTCTGCTGAGGAGCCACCGCTGTTAGAAAAAACTTTTTCTATCATTAGGTGTTTCATGTCTGGAGATTTGAACCCATACGCTTCCGAATGGTAGTCACGTATCAACCGATTGGACCACGGCGGCAGCCTAGGACCAATACGAGAGTAGTTTTAAAAATCCTTGCAAAATTACTTAATTATTTGCAAAAATAAAAACTACTACTCCTTTTAGGTTTATGCAATTCGTCCTACGCTGTTCTAGTTTGTTAATATCTTCCGAATAATGGGATTTGTCGAAGTCTGAAAAATATCCATTTGTTTTTGCAATTTCCACTTTGTTCGAATTAAATCTTCTTCCCGCCAACTACAACTTTAAATTGGGTATGCGAGGAAACTAGGCCTATTTCCATTCCATTTATATTTCTATGCTGAGGCCTTTTTCCATTCCATTTATATTTCTATGTTGGGACCTATTTCCATTCCATTTATATTTCTATGCTGAGGCCTTTTTCCATTCCATTTATATTTCTATGTTGGGACCTATTTCCATTCCATTTATATTTCTATGCTGAGACGTTGCGTTGCATCGTCGTGATCAAAAAGGAAAATCACTAAAATTCCTCGATGCAAACGTATGCCAAGCACAAATAAATATTGTATACCGATCTGGCTGAAACCTAGTGTGTGTTCTTCCAAGACATGGAAGAACATCTCTACTAACTAAACATAACCTCGATATGTGCCGGTAGTGAAATCTGTCTAACTTTGCACGAACTTTTCAAACGACCCTCGTGCTTAATGATAATATTTGATCCGTTGCTTGAGTGGGCATAATTAGGGTGATCCAACATATACATATATACGAGTACATTAATGAAAGTAAGAAAGAAAGAAATTATTTTATTATTGATATGTTTTCATAAAAATACTACCCCCCTAAATCAATAACTTGTGCACTGAGGATGGCTTATAATACCAGTTGTATAGATGATAGTTTTTACTATGTTAGTGCTAGCGTCGAAATAAACTCGAAAAACCTTGAGAAAATTGTACTTCATTTAATATTTAGTCTTTGTGGAAAATATTTAGCTTTAATAGAGAGCTTGTTCAAAGCAAAAATGCATTAGGAGTTTCTACAATTGGCAGCAGCAAACGTTTTTATATTATGAATAAAGTAAAGAAGAATTAATTATTCTCGTTATTTAGCGAGGTGGTTTGCGTCGTGGAGAATAAGTTGAAATAGAATTGTGGAAAGAGGATAATTAAAAAGGAAAATACTATTCTTTTAATGAAATTTCCTTTCGTTAATCAGTGACCACTTGAAAATTGAAAGTGGCTTATCCATACGCATGTGGCATATGAAAACAGGCACATACATACATATAGCATACTTATGTATTTTATATTACCTTGACTGTTTCGTATTGTTTTACTGCATAAGAGCAAGAAGTCGCTATACACACACAAGAATAACGCCTAAAAATATGCCGAAGCTAAAGCACACTTAACAGGTAATATCAATAGAGCAGCTGATTTGATTTTGTGCTATTTAATTGGTCTCTTAATTGTAAAATTTTGTTTCAATTTCTCTGAACTGTAATGTTTTTTTTTTAAGATTTGGTCAAACAAAATACATTCCACTTGGCGAACAAGGTTGCTGGGCTGTTGTCTAGACAGTTATCTGTCTGTTAGGAATGGTATATTTATGTACCTACAAACTTATATTGTTCAAGTTACCTCCCTATTTGTTAAAGAAGTTTATACCAGTAAGTTCTCGCAGACACAACAAATTCATTGATAACACATTTAATTAGGTAGGTGGGGTGGCTGTCGCAATGATACGCTTAGACCTTTCATAGGTCCATTGTGATACCACTGGAACTTATCTTTAACCCATGGGTACCTTTTTCAAACCATTCGGTAGCTTTAATAAGCTAGCAAAAATTTGTTAATTTTAGATGAGCTATCTCCGCTTCTTCTTCTTAATTGGCGCGATAACCGCTTACGCGATTTTGGCCGAGTTTAACAAAGAGCGCCACGAACACGCGTCGTTTCTTTCTCGTGCTAACCGGCGCCAGTTGGACACACCAAGTGAAGCCAAGTCCTTCTCCACCTGATCTTTCCAACGCAGTGGAGGCTTTCCTCTTCCTCTGCTACTACCAGCTGGTACCGCATCGAATACTTTCAAAGCCGGAGCGTTTGTATCCATTCGGACGACATGACCCAGCCAACGAAGACGCTGGATTTTTATTCGCTGCGCTATGTCTATGTCGTCGTAAAGCTCATACCGCTCATCGTTCCATCGTCTGCGATATTCGCCGTTGCCAACGTGCAAAGGTCCAAAAATCGTACGCAGAATCTTTCTCTCGAACACTCCAAGCGTCGCTTCATCGGATGTTCTCATCGTCCAAGCTTCTGCGCCATTTGTTAGGACGGGCATGATGAGAGTCTTGTAGAGTGTTAGTTTTGTTCGTCGAGAGAGGACTTTACTGCTCAGTTGCCTACTTAGTCCAAAGTAGCACTTGTTGGCAAGAGAGATTCTACGTTGGATTTCAAGGCTGACATTGTTATCGGTGTTAATGCTGGTTCCTAAATAGACGAAGTCTTTTACAACCTCGAAATTTTAACAGTCAACAGTGACGTGGGTGCCGATACGCGAGTGCGCCGACTGTTTGTTTGAAGTCAGGAGGTACTTCGTTTTGTCCTCGTTCACCACCAAACCCATTCGCTTTGCCTCTTTATCCAGTTTGGAGAAGGTAGAACTAACAGCGCGGTTGTTAAGACCGATGATATCGATATCATCGGCATACGCCAGCAATTGTACGCTCTTATAAAATATTGTGCCTGAGCGATTAAGTTCTGCGGCTCGTACGATGCTCTCCAACATCAGGTTAAAGAACTCACATGACAGCGAGTCACCCTGTCTGAAACCTCGTTTGGTATCAAACGGCTCGGAGAGTTCCTTCCCAATTCTGACGGCGCTGCTGGTGTTGAGCAACGTCATATTACATAGCCGTATTAGTTTTGTGGGGATACCAAATTCAGACATAGCGGCATACAGGTAACTCCTTTTCGTACTGTCGAATGCAGCTTTGAAGTCGACGAAAAGATGGTGTGTGTCGATTCTCCTTTCATGGGTCTTTTCCAAGATTTGGCGTATTGTGAATATTTGGTCGATGGTAGACTTTCCAGGTCTGAAGCCACACTGATAAGGTCCAATCAGTTGGTTGACGGTGGGCTTCAGCCTTTCACACAATACGTTCGCTAGAACCTTATAGGGGATATTTAGAAGACTAGTCCCGCGGTAATTGGCACAAATTGCAGGATCGCCCTTCTTATGGATTGGGCAGAGCACACTTAAATTCCAATCGGCAGGCATGCTTTCATCCGACCATATTCTGCATAGGAGCTGATGCATGCACCTTACCAGCTCCTCGCCCCCATGTTTGAATAGCTCAGCCGGCAGTCCATCGGCGCCTGCGGCTTTGTTGTTCTTTAGGAGCTATCTCCGCTACATCAGTTAAAAAAGGAATATCAAGAATGCGGAGCCTCCTTGTAGCTCAGCTTCCTCTTCTGCTGTATTAAGGCAGCTTCTACAAAAATCGAAGTACGGGAGTCCTAACCTTCTAGCGTGGCTGCCTATTAGAAAATGACCAGTTAATACCCCTATTATTTTTCTTATATAATAGTTTCTTTGTTAAGTCCTAATAAGCTTTTTGATCGACCTCTGTTCCATTTCAGCCATGTATGTTTGCTTAGTTCGCATGGTGAGAGGTTTTGCCAACTTGTATTTACCTATCTAACGGGTGATCAATCATGAGGTGCTTTTTTCAATAGTTAAAAAAAAATAAAAATGTAAATTATGTTCAAAATCTTTATTTATCATTTGAAAGGACATTCTTTGACATTTACTTTTTGAATATGACTTCATTCAAATGTTGGCCGCAACTACGTCCATTCTGAAGGTCCAATTTTCAATCACTCGTTCGAGCATTTCGACTGGTATGTCGTGAATAACACGCGTAATGTTGGCTTCCAGAGCTTCAATCGTAGCTGGTTTATCAGCATAGACCTTGGACTTCACGAGTCCCCAAAGAAAAAAGTCCAAAGGTGTGATATCACAAGATCTTGGTGGCCAACTCACAGGTCCTAAACGTGAAATCAGCTGCTCTCCGAAATGACTTCTCAACAAAGTCATTGTTTCACGAGCTGTATGGCAAGTGGCTCCGTCTTGTTGAAACCAAATGTCGTAGAGATCATTAGATTCAATTTCAGGTAGCAAAAAGTCCGATATCATGGTACGGTAGCGAGCACCATTCACAGTTACGTTGCGGCCATCATCATTTTTGAAAAAATATGGACCGATGATTCCACCAGCCCATAAACCACACCAGACCGTTGTTTTCTCTGGGTGTAAAGGTAGCTCTTGAACCTGTTCTGGTTGCTCTTCATCCCAAATATGGCAATTTTGCTTATTGACGTAACCATTGAGCCAGAAATGCGCCTCATCGCTGAACAAAATTTTGCTCGAAAACAGCGGATCTTCTTCAATCTTTTCAAGAGCCCAATCAGCAAAACGGTGTCGTGCAGGAAGGTCATTTGGCTTTAGTTCTTGTACGAGCTGTATTTTGTATGCTTTTAAATGAAGATCCTTCCGTAAAATTGACCAAGTTGTTCCATACGACAGTCCAAGTTGCTGAGAACGGTGCCGAATCGATTTATCGCGGTTTTCACGTACACTCTCTGCTACTGCCGCTATATTCTTAATGCTTCTTGCTGGACGTGGTCTATTCGGTCGAGAATTATCCACCAATGAATATTCGGATTCAAATTTGTTGATGGTATGTCGAATAGTGTTTAAGGCAGGCCGATTATGTTGACCATAATGCGGTCTAAGCGCACGAAAAACATTTGTCACAGAACGCTGATTTTCATAATACAGTTGAACAATTTGTAGACGTTGTTGCGGTGTGAGTCTTTCCATGATGAAATGCCAAACGCTGTTCAACAAATCCACGATGACAGTTTGCCACAACTCGCGCGCGATCTGTAAAAAAAACGCAAATGAAAAAAACTCCTCTTAATTGATCACCCGTTATAAGTAGTTTACAAGTGGCTATAGGCATATGTATCAGGTAGGGTTATTCACTTGGATCAGGTAGGGTTATCCACTTGGAGGTCAAGCATTGTACCCGTTGCCGACCAGTTTTTCCAATCCATTCTTCCCAAAACTTTTTTGCCAATGCTTACTTTTCCCAAAAGCAAATGTTCCCAAATTTTTTCATCTAAACTGTTTTTCCCAAGACTTTTTTCCCAAATACATTTTTTTCCAAAGAGCAATGATGATGAATGATGAATTAATGATATAAAAATTATAAAATGTGTAAAAATTCTTTAGAGGCTGATATTGTGTCCAAGGAGTCGAAGATACTCAGAAATTTCGCTCCCTTTGTAAACAAAACAAGTTTGGGAAAAATAGGATTTTAATTGAATTGGGAAAATGGTTTTGGGAAAATTGGTTTGGGAGTTATTTCATTGGGAACAAAAGTTTTGGGAAAAATGACTTTTGGAAAAAATGGATTCATTGTACCGGTTCGAGCAAGTTCATCTGTCTTGAAGTTCCCTGATATATTCCTGTGGCCTGACACCCAATTAAGGTGTGCTTTGTAGTATTTAGATACGTCCTTTAGAAGTTTAAACATTCTATGACTGTTTTTGACGAGCGTGTTTTAGATTCTAGCGCTTTTATTGCCGCTTGACTGTCCGAGTATATGAATACTTCATTTGTGGATAATACTCTCGTTTTTATTACCGTAATTGCCTCTTTTATAGCAGAAACTTCCACCTGAAATACACTGCAATGATCAGGTAGGCGAAATATTGGCTAACTCAGAATTTATCAGAGTAAATCTTTCCACCTACTCTGTTGTCTAGTTTTGAGCCATCTGTATACATGTTTATATCATTTTCTCTAGCAATAAGCCCGTTGTTCTATTCTTCCTTGGAAGGAAATACTTTGACGAATGATTTATCTAAGATGATATTCTTGGTTCTACAGAAATCCGTTGTAATAGGAATGCAGGAGATTTTTTCTAAAATTGAAGAGCGTTCTCTCTGGTTTATTCTGAGTAGACTGATTTCTCTTCATCGGAGAGCTGCCTTGGTAGCTGTTTGCTTGAAGAATTGCTCTATTGCTAATAGGTTAAGCATAATGTTTATTGTCTAATTAATATAACATCATCTAGATTATTTGTCATTAATATTGTTAGAGTGTGGAACTCATTACTCGACACTGTGAGGGCTGGACTTAATAGATTTAACTTCAGGGCACAAATATGATGTGATTGATTTAAAGTGTATATGATTACTTTAAAAGTGTTTGATTGCATTGAATTGGGGCATTAAATATAATATCTCTCTTTATTCTTAATTACTACCTTTTTCTAAATCCTCCTATTCTTTTCCTACTACCACAGCTTTTCTTCTTATTATTATATTTAAGTTACATACATCTATGGATTGATTTGTTAATGAACTGGTGTAAAAATTTAGATTAAGAAACTTTCATGTTAAAATATTTCTAGTTGCACCAGAATATAATAATGTTGAAGTACTATTAAAAGACCTTAGTCTTCCTCTGTACCATTGATATAAATAAATAAGTAAATGAAATAAATAAATATATTTATTTTGCTCTACTGCTATTATTTAATCCATGTGTCTTTGCCGAAACACTTTTTCCATTACGAAAACTCATACATGTGTACGCTTATAGGAATAACACCCCTATCAGTACCCGTCGTATAATGAGTAACTAATCATTTTTTTAACCCAAGGAAATGAAAGGGAGCAGAGCTTAACTCATTTCTTACTATTTCTAATACCGTAGCTATGTTTTATGCCCCAGTTGCTATTTGCGTTACTCCCTGTAATGTAAATATTTGCTATTACATTTCATTTAAATAAATAAATAAATTTTTTCGTGATGAGCATAACTGAGCGAATTGTGATTTTTTTTTCTACTATCTGCAATGTTCTTCAAGCTCACTTTTTTCGAATTTTTTAGAAAAGCGATAAGATCATATAAAGGAAACTTTCGAACTTTATACAAAAATCTACATGTTTTATCTAAATTTTGTACTAGTTTTAGAAAATTTTTGGCTATCTTGATATCTTAGTAAAGCAAGTGCAAGTTTTACGCGGCTAAAAAATTAAATTGTTTTTTATTTTTTACTGATGGCTTTTTATTTATTCATTTAATTTATTCCATCCATAAATATGTTACGCTTAGAAAGAATGCGTAGGTTTGTTTACAAAAAAATAAAATCATAGCCAGTTTTTGTAAATTACACTTTTACTCGTATATCAAGAGCCCACAGACTCTTTTCTTTGAATGAAAGTGAAGTACATACGTTTAAGCAGATAAATAATTGAAATGTGAATTAGTATTTAAACAAATAAAGGAAAATGGCAATTATGGCGCCGTAGCCGAGTAGTGGCTACCATACGGAAGTGCCCGGGTTCGAAACCCACACAAAATTAGAGAAACAGGGGATTTTTCTGACAGCAGTCCTCTCTCAACTGGCGATACTAGCAAACAGGAAAATTTGTTTGTGAGACTGTGGAAAAGAAAATTGATAACATTAAAAGCACGATAAAATATACTTTTAATATAATTTCTTATTTTGTATTTGTCATACTTACATTTATGTACGCATATGTACCTACTTATCTTCCAGTTTAACATTCATTGAATAGGCAAATGCTTATTAAACTTTGAATTTAAAATTAAATATTGTTGAATTGAAATCAAGATATTTTATTTATGCTTCAAACACAGCCATTAAAGAGGGTTTTTTTAGATCCGTTAAAGTGTACAGTGCAATAAAATGCCACTAATGAGTTTGTTAGTATGAAACTCTGTGCTTAAAAGTAATAGCGAGGTGTCTGACGAATGGTAATGCAGAGAGAGGCAATTGACTTCCTCCTACAAGATGTTAATGCTAAATTCCCCAGTTGATTGCAACAAAAAGGGATTGACGCAGGGCCTAGTGATAAAGATCGAAGAGTAGTGAAATCTCTAGGTCGGAACTAAACACAATCGCTGCTGGGTAGCAGTTCAAACAGCTTAGTGGTTGGCAGTTCTGCTACTAGTGGGCACAAGGTGTGTTGCATATTCAAAGGCGCTTGTATGAGCAATATAAAAACGAGAAAAAGTTTTAATATTACAGTAGCGCGAGACAGAAATCTCCACATTTTATCTGAATTACGCATTTAAAAATAATTTTTTTAGAAAGAAATTTAGAATATAGAAGTAAACTTAGTAAAAAATGTTAAATTAGGCTAAAATTATTTCAATAAAATTAAAAAAAAAAATCGCATCAGTTATTTCTATTCTTCTTCCTTTCCAAATACTATTTCAAAAGTATAGGGCCGATGTTGAATGTGAACCATACCTAAACGTCAACGACACCGCTGGACTTCTTACTTCGGGGTTATTGCTTCACGCAAACGGCTACTACTTATTTACCTTACGACCTTGTGGTAAGAACTTCTGATGCCATACGCCATGGTAATCGAAGAAAACAGTGAGTAAAATCTTAACATTTGATCGGGCTTGGCGTGCTTTTTTGGTCTTGGCTATCCTGGACTCTTCCATTGAGGCAATTGGGGTTTGGTTTCGTTGTCATAACCATCTACCCATTATTCGTCACCAGTTATGAGCCTTTTAAACAAATCTGTATGACTTCATTCAACAATTCCTGAGTGATACTCATGCGACGTTGGTTTTGCTCAAAATCCAGTAACTTTGGAATGAACTTCGCTACCACACGCTTCATGCTCTAAACTTCCGAAAAACCAACCGATATTCCGACATCCTCACCATCTTTTCTCTAGTTGTGATTCGACGATTCTCCACAAAAATTTTCTTCACTTCCTCAACATTTTCATCGGTTGCTGATGTGCTGGGGCGTCCAGAGCGAGCGTCGTCATTCACATCTTCTCGACCTTCTGTGAAAAGCTGTACCTCTTGCACACATTTTTTTGACTCGTAGTACTCTCACCTTATGCCAATTTCAACATTTATAGTGTTTTTGAGTGTTTTTGAATGGAATAAAGTCATTTTTTCACAAAATTTGATGCAACTTCTTTGATAACTTTTTTTTTAGCAGAAAAACGTCGAACACGCAAACTAAATAGGATATATTGCTAAAACCGTGAACATATCTTCGAGGCGTGCGTACCAACTTAAAGGAAAATAATGATCGAAAGTCAAATGTACGTAGCCCACGAAATTTGAAAATTCACTTTAGTTTTTGAACACAAATGTCGAATTACGCACGTCTAGAGGCTGCCATATGAGAATTAAAATTTTCAAGGACTCGCTCACATATTGTCGCACTGAGTTCAGCAATCTCTATCCCAATGTTGTGTTTAAGCTCTGGAATAATTTTTGGCTTATTCACATAGACTTTACTTAAAAAACCACACAAAAAGTAGTCTAGTGGATTTAGATCGTGGTAGCTAGGTGACCAGTTTATGTCACCATTACTTAAAATTAATAGACCGGGAAACTTAGATCGTACTAATGCAATATTTTATATATTGTTGTGACTCCATACTGTTCAAAATAAAGATCTTCCATGTGGATTCCTTCAAGCTCAGGTCACTAAAAATCTTCAAACAGTTGTCGATAGCGATGCTCATTGATAGCGATGCTCTTTTATTTTTATTTTCGAAGAAATACCGGGCAATTATTCTACCAACCCAAAAACCACACCAGGCAGTACATTTTGTGGATGTAATGATTTTTGCGAAATTTATGGAGGATTTTCTTTTCCACAGATTTCGTTTGTTGACAAATCCATCCAGTGTGAAATGAAAAACTAGCATTTTGTTCAAAAAACCAATTTACGAAAAATCTGTGTTGATAATGATCTTTTGACTTCAATTCTTAAATTAAATTGAATTTTATAGGAATGCAAATGTAAATCCATATAGTATGTAAAATCCACCAAACGGCCGATCCATGAATGCCTAATTGTTGAGAGCGTGGAAGTATCGGTGTTGAACAACCATTTTGTGCTAAAGCAGCAATATTTTCAACAGACCGTCGAGCTTTTGTTCTGCCAGTCCGTTTTCTTTTTTCGATTGAACCTTTGAATGTGTAATTCGGACGAAAATTTCCACCAAAAAAATTCACCATGCATTTACGAGGAATGCTGCTGAAGGCACAGTCCTTGGCCGGATATAAATCCGGGTCGTTTCGGTTACGTAGGACCGACTGTCGTGGGAAAGATATGGTGCTTTCTTGAAGATGGACCATTTTCATAACACTGCGTTACAAAATCGAACTTTTTTCTGTCCTATGAACCAAATATACTTTTTCGGAAAGGGGAGCAAAAATAAAAATAACGTGTATCGGCGATTTTCATGTACACGTCAGAATTATTTTTTTTTTATGTATAAAATATAGAGCTCGTACTCCGCCTGTGTGAAGAACTTTGGATCAATTTTTAACCCTTTTTTCGTGATCCAATCGCGCTGAATTTCTGCAGACAGACTCGTGGAAATGTTTTTATTATGTAAAATTAAAAAAAAAAATTTATCCATTCTCAGATTTTCTTGCATTTTTTTTTCCAAAAAAAAAAACCAAATTTTCTAAATTTTCGGCATAACTTGAAGGGACTCCAAATTTTTAAACAACTTATTAACCTTTAATTTATTGTTTCATACAACACACTCTGTGCCGTTTGTGTGTTTGTTACAGTTCCGGAAGTTGCGATCATCTGACAGTTGCGCTACTAGGAGATGTATACTTTGCCAATTGTTTTAAGTTCTGTTACGCGAAATAACTTTTGCTACGTTTGTGGCTTATTCGCACCAAGTAAACATTTTAAAAATATTACGAAAACAGTGGTTAATTCGTTTCAGAAAATATTCAAGACTGCTTATGTTCCTTACTTATGGTATACCCCGGAAGTCGTGTGCGGCTATTGCTATAGAAATTTATGCAAGTTTACTGATGGAAGGTCAACAATAAAGTATTCTGTACCAACGAGTACCAACGGAGCACTGCAGTGCACTGTGCTACTTTTGCGTAACTTTTACTCAAACTAAAGGCTACCAATACTTTCGCCGCAACAATATTCGCTACGCTAATGTAGAATCGGTTATTCCAGCGGTTCTGTACTCACCAGAAGAACGTATAGCGGCTTCAATGGAGATTTTTGATGATGTTCCCGAATTAAGGGATAGAGAACCAACAGTAGCACCAACAATGCTATCAACATTTTTTGCATCGAATGCGAGATGCGGTAAACCAGAAGTATCGGAATTTGTACCAACACCCAGTGAACTTGGGACTGCAGTGCCGCATTTAGTAACGCAAGCCGACTTCAATGACCTTGTACGAGAGGGAAATTCGTCAAAGAGAACAGTCGAACTCTTTGCATCACGCTTTAAGCAGTGAAATATAGTGGCGGCTGATTTTAAAACAACAGCCGCTCGTGATCAACGTAGCAGTATTCCATAAGACGAATTTTTTAAATTGCACGAAGATCGGGGAAAAAACCTGGCTTATTGTTGTGATATTGATTCGATGTTTGAAAAAATTGGTTACCCTCATATTTCAGAGGAGTGGCGACTTCTCATCGATGCATCGGTCAACAGCCTTAAAGTAGTGCTGCTTCATATCGGTAACAAACATCCAGCTGTCCCGATCGCATATGCCACCAACCTCAAAGAAACATACGAAGGGATGGAATTAATATTACAGCTGATAAACTACCAAGAGCATAATTGGAAAATATGCTGCGATCTAAAAGTGGTCGGATTACTCATGGGTGTTAAGCGTGGTTTTCCAACCCACCCGTGCTTTTTGTGTACATGGGAAGGTCGCAAAAGAGATCAGCATTACACTGAATTTAAGTGGAAGCCGCGAGCATGCTACAAAGTAGGCGTAGAAAGTATAGAAAATCTACCATTAGTGCAGCCATCTCAAATCATTTTGCCATCACTACACATTAAGCTCGGTGTCGTATCAAATTTTGTTAAAAAACTGGATCGTGAGGGCGAGGCGATTGCAAGTTTGCGCAATATTTTTCCGAAACTGAGCGGCGCAAGGCTTTTAGTAACTTTATTTTTTTAATGATGTGTATAATTTAAGGTGTTTTCAGTGGTCCGTAGATAAGAAAATATATCTCTATTGTAATGCGGATTAAAATACCTTTCTTTTGATACCCACATCGGCATATCTCATGCAATTTTTTTTTTTAATTCCGAACAGGTGGCAACCCTGTGAAACATTGTCAGTGGCAACACCTAGGTGAAAAGTCTTGAAATATGATACACTATCTGTGTGCCCAAATCCGCACAAATCCGTTAAGCTAATCCTAAGATCGTGTGGCTATACAGATATGCATACAAGAATTGCTCGTTTAAAGTTATAAAATACAAAAAAAAATTGTGACGTGCACATGAAAATCGCCGATACACGTGTATTTTTATTTTTTATCCCCTTTCCGAAAAAGTATATTTGGTTCATAGGACAGAATGTGTGTAACGCGGTGTAATAAGTTTAAATAATTTTAACGTGTTTTTCTATTGTTTAAAATTGTGCATCTACCTACTTGCCAAATGCCAAAGATGAATATAAAAAAGGTACCGTCTAAGAATTATTCGCCACTGACTTCTAGACGTCGGTAGCAGAAATAGCAACAACGCACATTTCTTACGCAAATCTTCATTTGAAAATTAATTTGAAATTTCTGTTGCCTGACAATCAGCTGTTTCGAATTCAACTTCGAAACTCATTGAAATCGTATATGAAAGAAAACGTGTATGATTTTAATATAAATACACATATTTACTATATTTAAGTATGTAAACAAAAGTGTAACGCAAAAACACAACGTCTTATCAATGCTAATATAGAGAGTTCGCTACTTGCTGGTATTAAATATGAAGGAGTAAGTACTTACGAATAAGCTTTCAGATTATTAAATACATAAAACAAAAGAGCGCCATGTCACGCTGATAAGGTTTACCGAGCGGTCAGTTTAAAAAGCCAAGGGCCTCATAATTCAGTTGTGGTTTAAATACAATTGAATAAACAACTTAAAATAACGCGAATACTAAAAATGATATAAAAAGTATCTACATTTTTAAACTATAAACAAATAATAGTACTAAAACCAAAAAAAAAAAAAAAAAACAGAAATTCTTAGCTTTGAAATCAAACAAAATAAGAAATATGAAATTGCTTTATTACATATTTGGCCTCCTTGCAATTTGCCTCGTTGGCATTGTGCAGTTGCAGCCACCAATGGTCAGCGGAAAGGTGATATTCTACACTAAAAAAAATGAGACCGAGTCAAGCAGCATTTTTGCAATACATCGACGCCGATGTCGATATGTCATGGATCATTTGGGTCGTTGTCGCAATGTAAGCTAGGGCCAGTGTGTCGGTAGTGAGAAAAATAAATTAAAAAACTAACTTGTCTTCCCATTCATTCCTATTTACAGTTTGCATAAGCGTGCGTTGGCCTCGAGATCGGATGTTATATCCAGGTGGTGGAATATGGTTTAATACAACGCCAAAGTTAACTATTTACATTAAGTGAAGTAATATTAAATTAAATGTGAATAATTCTATTGTAAATATCGAGTTATGGGCACTGCTAAAGTGCGAGTAGCAGACAGCTGAAATAAATGCCTGAGCTCACTTTTATCGAATTTTGTGAAATTGTGTTATACGTCATGAGATAAATAAACAGCACTGGTGGAATGTGTCTGGCAGCAAGATACCACCAAGCAAGATACGGCCTATGGTAAATTCCACGTAACGAAAATATTGCGCACAGTTGCTGACTCACTTGCGTCGACGGAATTTCACCGGTCTGTGAAATGGGTACACGAAAAGAGGAAAGGGGCAGTATTGGTTTACGTCCAATTATACAATAGCAGAAAACGATAGCACGCTTTATTTGAGAAACATTTACCTATGTATATATGTGTATAAAAATGCGCTATTTACTTTTCTCATTAATTTGTGCTATTTTTGTTAAGTAAATAAACTCTTTGGCGTCAAACGCCACTGCATCAGCAACACCAATGAACGCTGCTTAAGTATTAGCCAAAAAAACTTAGCCCGCTAGCATCTAAAACTGGAATCACACGATTTGTACATGCGGCTAAAAAAAAATTGTCACATTCATAAACAAACAAAGTGGCTGCTAAATTTCAAATACGAAAAATTAAAAAAAAATATATATATATTTTGGAGCATTCGTTAGATTTTTTATTATGGAAGAAAACACCTAACATCGTCTAGAAAAAAAAATTGCCAGAAAGCAACGCGATTTATTTTATAAATATTTTGTGTGCTATAAAACGGGCCTATCTAAAATTTTTCTACAGATTTTGTTTACGACTTTTCAAATTTTCATGCACATTTTTTGAATTATTTTAAAATTTGCACAAAATTTCATAGATGGATTTATAAGGCAATTGTAAGAGAATTAATTATACAAGGTGGCACAAAATTAATCACCCCACTTCGCATGTGACTTATGTAGATATATTTGCAGCTTGTGAACTAGACAGCTATTAAAGGAAAAATATAAATAATTGGTCCCCTTACCCTTTTTGGGTGTTTGGCCAAGCTCCTCCTCCTATTTCTGACGTGCGTCTTGATGTCGTTCCACATATGGAGGGACCTACAGTTTTAAGCCGACTCCGAACAGCAAATATTTTTTTATGAACAGCTTTTTCAATGGAAAAATATCCTCCGAGGTTGACCATTGCTTATCGAGGGGTGACCGCTGTTCGAAAAAACTTTTTTTTCATTTTGGTATTGTACGGGAATTCGAACAACGTACTCCGAATTCCGAATGGTAGTCACGCACTAACCTATTCGGCTACTAGACAGGTAATAAAGGTAATAAAATATAGATTTCCATTGCTTAAAACCATTTTGTTTTATTTAGTAAAAAGTTATTCAAAAACAAAATTTGTGATTAATTTGGACCCCTTCTTCTTCTTCTTAAATTGGCGCGATAACCACTTACGCGATTTTGGCCGAGTTTAACAAAGCGCACCAGTCGTTTCTTTCTCGTGCTAACCGTCGCCAATTGGACACACCAAGTAAAGCCAAGTCCTTCTCCAACTGATCTTTCCAACGCAGAGGAGGCCACCCTCTTCCTCTGCTACCACCAGCTGGTACCGCATCGAATACTTTCAGAGCCGGAGCGTTTGTATCCATTCGGACGACATGACCCAGTCAACGTAGCCGATCGATCTTTATTCGCTGCGCTTTGTCTATGCCGCCGTAAAGCTCATACAGCTCATCGTTCTATCGCCTGTGATATTCGCCGTTGCCAACGTGCAAAGGTCCAAAAATCTTACGCAGAATCTTTCTCTCGAACACTCCAAGCATCTCTTCATTGGATGTTGTCATCGTCCACGCTTCTGCGCCATACGTTAGGATGGGCATGATGTGAACCTTGTAGAGTGTTAGTTTTGTTCGTCGAGAGAGGACTTTACTGCTCAGTTGCCTACTTAGTCCAAAGAAGCACTTGTTGGCAAGAGAGACTCTACGTTGAATTTCCAGACTGACACTGTTTTTGGTGTTAATGCTGGTTCCTAAATAAACGAAGTCTTTTACAACCTCGAAATCATAACTGTCAACAGTGACGTGGGGCCGTGAGTTGGCTGACTGTATGATGACAGGAGGTACTTCGTTTTGTCTTCGTTCACCACCAGACCCATTTGCTTTGCTTATTCAGTTTGGAAAAGGCAGAACTACATATGATTCTAGCGCGGTTGTTAAGGCCGACGATGTCAATGTCATCGGCATACGCCAACAATTTGGACGACCTCGCACAGCAAAATTATTAAGAATAAATGAATAGAAATATATTCTCGAAATTCATTATCAGTTCCTAGTGCTGTAGTCATTTAACGTAGTTTGGGAGAATTTTACTTTATATTTAGAGCCACTGTTTTGCTATTCATAATGAATCATTTTTCATTTTCTTCTTAATAACATTATAATTAGGGCACTATCACCCCAAAAGAAATAATTTTTAGTCTCTGGAACCGTTTAAGCTAAGGTACTGAAATGTAATAAAATTTACTTTCGCGAACTAACAGTCAAAGTGCTACATTTAGGAAGAGGGGACGTGACTCCTCTGAAAGAAAGGAGTTATAAATTTTTTTTTTTTTTATGTGAAATAAAATACGGATTGATGTCACCAAAAGCATCTGTAAAAATCAACACGAATAACTAGCCATATACTTGCACGATATCACATGGACTGTAAATTATTTTTCAAATTTTTTCCCGGAAATTTTGAAAAAAAAAAAAAAATTCCAAAAAAAAATTAAATTTTTCAAAAAAAAAAAAGAAAATATTTTTTTAGTGATTAGAAAATCCTTAAGTTTTCTTCAAAAAAAAGTGTTTTAAAGAATATTTCAAAATTCAAAAATTAAAAAAAAAAAAATTTAAATAACAGAAAATATTCCACCAAAATTTTCAATATTGAATAAATCTCAAATTTATCATAAAAATCCAAGAAAATGTCTGAATTACTTGCATTACTTGACTTGGAATTCACTTATTCCTAAAACCACCCCACATCATAGACGCAAAAGTGTGGCTGACAGCTGCTCAGCTGTTTCTGTACTTTTCACCAAATGGTTTAGCTGTGTGAATAAACGTGACAATATTTTCCACTTTACGGCTGTGTGAAAATGTGTGACAAATCACATGAATCATTAGTAGCCAAATCCTCTTTAGACAGGCAAATAGAAAAAAAGTAAATGAGTCTGTATATCAAATAAACAGTTGAGGCATTTTCTCAGCAATGCCTCTGTTAGTAAAAAGGGGCTTAATAGGGACATAACAAACTTGAACTGAAATAAAGCACACATATTTGAATATACGAATCTCGCTACTTAAATTCTGAGTTACCGAAAAGACTTGCTCTAGTTGGATACCGCATATTATAGTAACCGCTCAAGAATAAGATCGTGTCGATTGATGCATACGAAACTATAATTAAGCAACAATAGGCTAAAAAAATACCTAAAGGGTTTTCCAATAACAAATGTTACAGGTGAATGGACTGCGCAATCGAGAGATGATTAACGATGTTTTATGGCTGAAATTGAATGGTATTGATCTGGACAACGTTTATTTTCAACAAGACGGCGCTACGTGCCACACAAGTAGCGAAAACCTTGATATTTTACGGGAACAGTTTCCGGACCGTGTTATCTCTCGAAGAGGTGATCACAATTGGCCACCGAGATAACACATTGTGACTTTTTTCTTTGGGGTCATGTAGACCTTCTCACGCCAATAGTCCAGGGTCGATTCAAGACCTCAAAGATGGAATTCGTGAGGCTATCGAGGACATAGGTCATTCACTTTGCAATTCTGTTATGGAAAATTTCATGAAAAGGATATTGTCCTGTAAGCGTGGTCGTGGTGGTCATTTGTCTAATGTTATTCTCCACTATTAACGGCATACCTTCCTCTTTATAATGAAATAAACATCCGATAATTTATATTAAATAATAGCATTTTTCTTTGAATATCAAAATAACACCTCTTATTTAAGAACCCTTTATAGCTTTGAATATGAGAGCACTAAGCTCACTTCAAATGATCACTTGATTCTTCAGAATAATTGGATATGACGCTGCCGTGCGATCAGAACAACTCAGAATGGTTCCCCACCAGAAGAGCTCAGAAAAATAAGAAAAACCACCATTTTAAACATTAAATTTCCTCCATATTGACCTAATTTTTTTTATTTCCGACTAGGCCCAATTCTTATCTTTTATGATTTACCTTTTAAAAGATCAATTGTTTGATAAGCTATTTGGCAAGTGATATCATCTTATTGGAAAAAAATTTCATTGACCTCAAGCGCCTGCAATTTCTTTCATGGGAAACACATCTATGTGGTAAAAAATGCGATTATAGAAGGCATGCATCCGACAGTTATTTTTTATGGATGCAATAGCTGGTTGGCGCCCTTTACTGCACATTTTACTTAGTGATAAAATCAAAAATGCGCTTCAAAATGATTTTTTCAGGACTAAGCGCCCAAGATTAGCGACTAAAATTTCGACAGTAATTTTTAATAATTTTTATATCTTGCATTTTCTTGCCCTTAATGTAGATAAAAGTGTAGAAAAAAAAATTGAATTGTATATTTGTATTTCAATACAAAATTTGTATGTCCCCACAGAAAACACTTTTATCATTTCTGGATGAGGAAAAATTTTAATTAGGCGGATCTTGAAGTACTTTTGCAGAATTCTCTTAGGGATTGGTTGATCTATGCGCGTTGGTTATGTAAGCAATCAGATGATGAAACAATGCCATTTGTGCAATTGCTCCGAATAAGTTCCAACAACTCAACTCTAACAGTAAGTACTCGATGCGGTCTGAGCTGCTAGTGGCAGAGGAAAAATTACGAGGTTTTGTTAAACTTAGCCTAGTTTAGCTTAGCTTCAGGGAGTTAAATAATATAGAAGGAGTGTTTCATGTCTACCCGCCCATTCCTGCTCACGATACTAGCAAAAATTAATATATTTCAATGAAAATTGGTACACTTATATATATTTAACATTGTCGTGGTAGTTTGGTATTGAAAATGGTCTAAATACGTCAATAACCACGACAACCTGTCATATAGCGGCAATTTTGGAAAAAGAAAAAAAGTTTGGTGCAAATGATAAACTCAAGAAATTAAATACGACGCCTGTAAATGTTTGAAAATTGGGCTGGGTAAATGCGTGTATATGGATACCGACTTAATGAAATTCGCACATACTGAACCCCATCTCATTCAGATCTACCGCCTTCATTTCATGGAGCCGTCCGCCTCGTGTTACAAGCTATAATTCTCATTGTGTGTATTTGATTCAAAAATTAGCAGCCAGTCCAAATTAGAGTTTACTAAAATTGCGCGAGTTTGGTCCGAACCGAATCCAGCTTTCGCAAATGTTAGATATTCTCCTTCTATTCTCGCAGTTGTCGCAGAGTGTTTTCCTTTATATAGAGGCACCATTTAAAACATCCAAGTCGAAAATTGGGTAAAGTAAAAATCTCTTCTCAATCCAAGCCCTCAAGTACGATATACATTGATGAGTCCAGCGGCAATTTAACGAACTGTTCACAAATGTATTTGACCCAATTTTAGTAATAAGTCTTAATATTGATTCTGGCTATGGATATAAATTATCTAACAGACGTCATTCGACAGGTAACACCATAGCTATGTGTGTATTCCGGCAAAGAAAAATTTTCCATAACAACCATTTTTTAATTTGGGGGTCAATTGCTTCCCCACCTAACCAGCTCATTCGCGATGCAATTTTCAGAAAATGTCTCTGGGGCCAGGAACCCATACATATTATGGCACTCGATTGATTTTATGGCAGCTTGACTAGCAGTGTAGGTAGTAATCGATATTGTTGCAAGAGACGAGATCCTGACCTAAAATTCAGCCTCTTTTATGACTATTAACTCAGTTTGAAAGGTGCTGCAGTAGTGAGGCAACCGTAGACTTCGGTTCAGCTGAAACACTTCTGAGGGGGAGGCCACTCTCGACCTAATTTTGGTTTCGAGCCGTCACTGAAGGTAGCCTCTTCGCTCTCTATATAACTATGTTTGCGGAAGAGTTCCGAGAATTTTCGTGTGTCCTAATCTGAAATATTTTTAGGGTAGGCATGCATCCAGTCTGATTGCGTTGCTATTAACTTGACATTTTTCATTGATATTTATGGGGAGAATATCTAACAGATTCTCAAGAGCTGTAGTAGAAGGCAGAGATCATGTAAAAAGTATGGACGATGCCCTTTATAAACTTTCCATTTTGCTCTTGGATACCATATTTTTCAATGTTGGCCACCAAACAGTGACTCCTTAGAAGGGGATAGATCTCATATCTTGTACCTATAGCCGTTTAGCAAGCATACAGGGCAGTGATCGCATTTATTGACCTGTCTTCGATGTTTCGGTTCCAGTTGAGTTGAGACATGCACTTTGTTATACTAAAATTTTAAACAAAAAAAAAATGTACATAGTTTTAAACTTTTCGTTATATGGTTTTTATTGTAGTACAAACTATGTGTTTTGTAAAAAAATAGTGATGTGTTTACAATTTTGTAAAACTCTGTATTAGAAGAAATCGTAGGGTTACGAATTAACAGTGGCTGCGGCAAGTATATTGCCTCCATTCATAAATATTTAACGCAATTTCAAAGTTCAAATATTGTCCACATAATTTTCATTTATCTTGAAATTTATTTATGCCGCTATTTACATAGAATGCCTTTTCATATCTATACCTTATTATGATGTCATCGAATCATGAAATTCACAACAAACCCAGTATTCCCCAACAGCGGGTATCACTCATTCATTACGTCTACCATAGCTTGCCCACAAGTTAAGCCTAGCCGACTACTCTACAGTCATGTACGTGATGTTCAGGAAGTCACATTTTCGTGACAAATCTCGTATAATTCACCAACACTCACTGGTTTCCCCTATTCGATCACATTTTTTTACCAACGCGTTGCTATCAGATCGGTTTGACTTTTGGTTTTTTGGAGGAGGCGTGATCCATCATTAATAGTTAACTTTATTGATAACAATCGCGTCGAAGCCTGAGTGCTTTTATTATCCAGTATATTTTCGGCTCTATTCTCTTTCTCTGAGAGCGTTAGAGATTAGAAAGTTGTGCGCTCTCTGTTTAAAGAATTATTGATAAATAATCACAAAGTGGTGTGCCCTCTTGTCATAGGCTACAGTTGCAATGTGTGCGCATAGATAAGACACTACTCTAGGAAGACAGCAATTAACAAGCAATTTGCATATACTCACTTACAAAGAGAATGCCGAATAGCAAGCAAAACATGCAAGTAATCTTTGTGAGGGGTAAACAGGCCGATTTAAAAATATGTATTTTAATGCCAGTATAAATATTTTTAGTATCAGGCAGTTAGCAGCTGTTAATATTTTAATAATTTATGTATATAATTTAGAATTTATTCAAAAAGTTTTCACCCTTTCGTACACTCTTGTTGTAAATCTACATATGTAGAAAACTAGGTGATTCTTACATTTTATTTGTATCGGCTGTTTTTGTTTTCAAAGTTTGAGAACTTTAATTGATAATACAAAACAGAAATATTTTTGAGATAAATCTTTTTATCATAATCTGGTAGACAATTTCATGACGTTCATTTTTTGAATATGAAATGCGGCATACACTCGCCGCGGCTACGAGTTAAATGATGAATACGATCAATCCAATTTTTGAATAGTTTTTCCAGTACATCTGAGAATTAATGATCCCAATCGGGAAAAATGCGAAACAAACGATGTTCATTTGGCTTCAATTCTTCCACGAGTTGTATTTTATATGCACGTCGAAGACGTATGCAAAAATCGAAGACGGGCCGAAACACGTGTAAGCAAAGCAGCTATCAACAATTAACTGAATATTCAAAATGGCCGAACTCGTCAGCATGAGTGAGAGACATGAGTACCAACATATCACCACAAAAAAATCGAAATTCTAATACACGTGACCTGCGAAAATTCAAAATTCGCGATACTTTTTTAACACACCTCGTATTTGTATAAAAACATCTTGCTAAGTAATGTGGGGACTCAAACAATTTTAATTTAAATTCGGCCGCCGTAGCCGAATGGGTTGGTGCGTGATTACCATTCGGAATTCACAGAGAAAACGTAGGTTCGAATCTCGGTAAAACACCAAAATTAAGAAAAACATTTTTCTAATAGCGGTCGCCCCTCGGCAGGCAATGGCAAACCTCCGATTGTATTTCTGCCATGAAAAAGCTCCTCATCAAAATATCTGCCGTTCGGAGTCGGCTTGAAACTGTAGGTCCCTCCATTTGTGGAACAACATCAAGACGCACCCCACAAATAGGAGGAGGAGCTCGGCCAAACACCCGAAAAGGGTGTATGCGCCAATTATATATATAGATATTATAAAATATTTTTAACTCCCATGAAAGCTGAGTGAATAAGGAGAGCTCGCTAGAAAAAAACTTTTTGATAGTTTGCCAGCAGAAAGCGCGTGGACTACCTGGCTGTTTGTTAAGCACAAATACTTAGTTTTACATAAATTCATTCTACCTATTTCATTTTATTATTGCGCGGTTAAAAATTTGGACGTGGCGTATACGCAATATTTTTCACTCTCTGGTTAATGAGGAGAAGTCGTTCTGAGTGCAAATATAATAACTAAAAAAACATGGGCATACTTTGCAAAATTAATTTTAAATGTGATATAGCGCTTTTCTTTTTCTTTTTTGGTAGTTAATTTATTACTCAATGACAATTGGCAGGCTTGCCGTTGCCAAGCTTGATGTGCAATAAACTCTGATCACCGTTAGAAGAATCCATTCGAATAGTTTAAGTATTTGTGGTTGTACTTTTTAAATGTAGTTAGACATAATTTCTAATTTTTTTATTGTCAAATTAAAGTGTTTTTACGAAAAATAAATTTTATGAGCCACTCGAAAATTCTTCTATCTGACCGATGTTTGCAAAACCTCAGCTTAAATGAATATGTTATAAAATATGTATTACTCTAAGAGCTACTTCCTGTCTTAAGAAATGTTTTTATTTGTGTTGCTTCGAGTTATTTAAATAAATTATGCATGTTTAAAATTAGTTCAATTTTAATTTTCAGCAGATTTTTTGAACGTCATACGTGGAATAACTTATTCCAATATTTAAATGGTTATAAAATAGATTTAAAATACATTTTTTTGGAGCTCTCCAAATATACTTGTAGAGAGCCATTCAGGTAAATTCGGTAAACTCCTACTTATCCATCTAGCATGTGAAGGCACACCGCGCGGTATTAACCACCTATTTACATGCCCTATCAAACCTGCTCCGCTAACACCTTTCTCCCTCTGGGTACAATCTGTCGAAACACTTTGTTTTCTGGGCCTACCGTTGGATGAGCTAGGCAAAGATGATCGGTGATTACATTACACTGGCAGAGTTTAGTAAACTGTGACAACAACAACATCCGGACAACATTTAAGGAGGAATGAAGCAGTGGCATTGGGCTCACAATTGCTTAAAAAAAGGATATATTTATTGCTTGTTGCTTCCTGATTGTGAGTCGCATGGAATAAAGCACTAAGATGTTACACCAAATATTTTTATAACAGTTTTGAAAAGGTTTGACTACTCACATATTTATTTTTTAATTCCAATTCTATATAAAGCCCCATAATAGTCCAAGTTTCAAACGTTGTAGATCATTTATAAATTTAAATTTTAATCAATTTAAAAAATTTTAATCACAGTTTTATAAAAAAAAATTGGATATGCAGTTTTGGATTTTCGTTGATTTGTGATAATCCTTTGTGGAATTTCTCCATATAATGAATGCACGAAGTTTTGTGGCCACTTCCCAGCCTGGACTGCAATTGTATTACTTATTATGTGCGGGGTGAAGTTGAAGCAAAGATTAAAGCACAGTTTCGTGATACTCTCGAGACCACTTTCTTGGATGAGACTCAAGCAAGTAGACTATTTAAATGATGGCTAGAGTTGACGGATGTTGTATTAATAACCTTAACCCTTTCGGTACGGAAAGCCGCTAACGGAAATACAAATTATTTTATATGTTTAATAGTTGCAATGGGTGAAATAAAAGTCTTTTGTCCCATCAAAATTGTGTTCGGTTAAAAAGGGGCGGTGGGAGGGGCTGGGACATATATGTCCCCACAGGATTTTTATGGACGCATTTGTCCCGTTTAGTATTTTATGATCCAATATCGTTTTATATAAAAGTTTGTTTTATTATGAATTCATTCAGTAATTTTTTATATAGCACAAAAACTTTTACTTACTTACATCAATATAATAATAGAGCACTAGCACAATAAATAAATATATTTTCAGTAAACTTTGAAGAAACCACGAAAAATCGCAAAAAAACCCACCACTTGCAAAATTCGCGTCCACTTTTGCGTTTGTTTTTTGACTAATGAACACGTGTTTACCATTTAACTTCAAATAACGGAAGGAAATACCGTTAAGAATGGCATTAACTACGAAATGGGATAAATAAAGTCCATTAAATTCGCTTAATTTCCAGGCTAGGTATCTTCAAACATGTGCTGGGACATATAAGTCCCGTTCGGACCGAACGGGTTAAACTATAGTATGACATCTGTACTTTTACTGCACTCAAACGTGTGAATATAGATATAATTATTTTTGAGTAGATATCCATTAAGTTCAATATTACTTGTGCTCACGAAAATAACCTATTTTTTGGTATTTATAGTATAAAAAATATATAGATATATTATTATCCCCCTTAGGTAGGTAGGTAGGTATAGTGGTTGCCGTTTGACACATTTAGGCCTGCTGTGATACCACCGGGGCTGTCCCCTCTCCTCACTCTAAACCTGCTCTGGGTGCCGGGTCATAGGGACATAGAAGGCAACTGCAAAGCAGATGAACTGGCGAGATTGGGTACCACATTACCGATCCAACCAGACAAAGCGAAGATACCTATATCTTTAGCAACTTGCATGATGCTTATAGCTAAACACACTATCAGTGCTGCCAACAGTCTATGGTCTCAGTCCCTGACCTGTGCAACTAGTAGAATGACGTAGCCGGAATGGAACATGGGCCGCACGAGACTATAGAACACTTTCTATGCGGGTGCATGGCTCTGGATAGAAGAAGGTTCAATATTTTAGGAAAAAGTTCCCTGAATAACTTGGCAGAAGTAACCAATAGAAAAATAGCAAGTCTTGTTAGATTTATTAAAGCCACAGGTTGGTTAAATGATGACAATGTGGAGTCAGGTTTATTACAAAGTACTGTGATAGTTCTGTCAAAACGTCGATACCGATAACCGAAATTAAATGTTGGCATTCATTCCTTCAGAATGAAGGGCTCCGCCTACTTGCTCCTTTAGCTTGGAACCATCAGTATATGGATGCTGATTCCGCTTCTATTGCCCATTACCCCATTGTCACAATCTTCTCTCGTTGGAAAAGTTGTGGTAAAGGATGTGTTTAAATGCAACTCCACTGACCTACAAAAGTCTGTCGTTTGATGTAGGAAGGGATATTCGTCTAGTATTCTAGCGTGACCTCTTCTGTTAGTGGCTAAGTTAGAAGATTCTTCTAACCTGAGTGCCGATTTCGCCGCCAGCTGTTTGCTGTAGGCCTCAATCGGTAATAGGTGCAGCATGACATTCATCGCTGCCGTGGGCGTAGTCTTTAGAGCCCCGCTTATGAAGAGCCTAACACCCCTTTGAATACTTTCTAGGCATTTTACTGTTGTTCTTTTCTCTAGTGTTGGCCACCAGACTAAGACACCGTATGTCATGATAGGCCGTACCACCGCTGTATATATCCAGTGTACTATTTTTGGGGTTAGGCCCCATTTTGCCCCCACAATTCTTTTGCATGTATAGAGTGCTGTGGCCGGTTTTTTTTACTCTATCATTAATCGTATGTTTCCACGCGAGCTTCCTATCTAATACTAGTCCTAGGTAGCTCGCCTCTTCTCTAATTGACAGTGTGATTCCCTCAAGGGTAGGGGGAGTTTAGAACGGGTATCTTGTATTTTCTGGTGAACATGATTAGTTCTGTTTTGTTGGGATTTATCCCAAGACCACGCGATGCAGCCCAGCGGCTTACATCGTTCAAAGCATTTTGCATTATGTTGCAGAAGGTATCTGGGAATTTCCCTCTAATTAATATTGCAACATCGTCTGCGTCGGCCACTGCGTGTATCCTCCTTTCCTCCAGACTCTTCAACAATTGGTTCATTGCCAGAATCCACAGCAGAGGAGAAAGTACACAGCCCTGAGGGGTGCCCCTCTTGATGGATCTGCGTATCGTCGAGGAGCCCAACGTCGAAATTAGTTATCCTCCTTAATTTATGTATAATGTTTCTGATCACATTACCAAATCTTAAGGGGACCCGGTGGTCTAAAAATTTCAAAAAATCGATTGTTTGGTTTTACGATATTTCGAAAGTATAGTATCTTAAGAATATACTGTGAAATTTTCATGCGGAAATTTCCAATATTACAGCTTCTACAGCCCATTAACTAAGTAGAGAGCGGTCCGCGCGCTCCTATACCTCAAACTTTAAGCTCATTTGTCACGAAATGACTTTTTTCGCCCGGTGTTGTCAAAAAAAAATAAAACTATTCGACCGAATCCTCTGAAATTTTCATTTGTTGTTCACAACATCAATGGCTATCACCCGTACTAGAATCATTTTGTAATTTCCATTATTTCGCATTTTTTTTATTAAGGGGGTATTCTAGTCTAGAAATTTGAAAAAATCGAAATTTTTTTTTTCAAAATTCGATAGTTTAGGTATTCAAAAATATCTCCCTAAAAGGATTTTGCAAAATTCGAATTATTTTCGAAATTACAACTATTTTAGTGACGCGACAGCTAGACTGGTTTGAGCGGACGGCGAAATTCAAACGCGTGTTTCTCGAAACTACTTCGTTCGATACGGTCGGCACGATATCTCAAGTTCTAATCAACCGATTTGCTTGAAATTTGTCATGGATATTTCTTAAATATATCTCTATCGTATGAAGCTCGAAAAACTGGAAATTTCAATTTTTTAATATGTGTAAACAATTCGAGAAAGCTTAAAAATAAGAGAAAAATCGACCCCAATTTTTTGAGTAGCCGCCATTTTATGGAAAAAATTTTTTTTCCCGTTTTTTCTGGTTCATACGATAATGACATTCATATTAATTAAGAATTTGTATTTTTTTTTTTTCAGATGACCACAAGGGTAGAAATCGTGACGACGGGGACACTGCCTTTTTTCCCCCCTTCCACTTCAAGGACGCATAATTCCATGAAAATTCATTCTTTTTTTTTCAAATTTGTTTTCTGTGCTCCTAATATATGAATAAATAAATGATAAAAAAATGTATCGTAAAAATATAAATAGCTTTTTTTTTATTCATCGTCCAAAAATACTCGAAATTCGGGCCTCTAGACTAGAATACCCCCTTAAAGAACTTTAAAAAAAAACCGATTTTTGGAGTACGAAATTCAAAACCGCGACATTTTGTCAATTTTTTTTATTCTAGTACATAGGGACATAGCTACAGTCATACTGATTAACAATTTTTTGAGCCCAGAACCAAGTACACAT
>JAYXIM010004272.1:0-15068 GCA_037575425.1 Anastrepha fraterculus | reverse complement strand
GCTTCAGTAATAATAATAACTAAACAAAAAAAACGGATGCAGGGTATTTCTACCTGAAACACATATGGTCCATTTTTGCTTCTGCATGTTCATGAAACACATGTGGTTCAGGGAACTTTTTCTATGCTGACACACATATGGCTCAGGAACGTATCATTGCTTATCAGGCGCACGTTTCCTGAACCATATGTGGCTCACCTGTCACAATACAAAAATGCAATATTGACCGACAAGTCCAAAAGGGGTTTTTGAATAATTTGTTTTTTTTTAGTCACAGGATAGCTTCAGTAATAATAATAACTAAACAAAAAAAGGATGCAGGGTATTTCTACCTGAAACACATATGGTACATGAGCGTAGAGGGACATTTTTGCTTCTGCACGTTCATGAAACACATGGAACGTATCAGTGCTTATCAGGCGCACGTTTACTGAACCATATGTGGCTAAGCGTACAGGGAACGTGTTAAATGAAAATACTACCTACTTTTTATTGTGTCGGCGCTTTGTTTTTGTTTCATATTTTGGTAAATATTTACTTAGATTAGCGGACTACTCTTGCTTGAGGGATGAAATTATTTTCTTTTAGGTTTTTTGCTTTTCGCAGTACTATTATATGCACATACATATACCCATATACTCTACCTGCTACTGACTGACCTAAGCCCGATAAACGAGTGCAGACAGTCCTACGACCAGTCTACGAAGTTTTAGGCCAGTTGAGTCACAAGATAATTGCAGGATAGACAGACTGATCTATCATCCTCCAGCCGTTTTTTCCATTTGTTAGATGATTCAGGACGTTGAATGCAATGACATTATCTACAAGCTGCGTTTACGTTCGCCCAGCCTAATGAAAATGCTCATTTTCAATATCGGTAAGATTGGCTTATGTGACTAACGCTAACTTCTGTCATCAATTTTAGAGCATTTATTGTTAGACAACCCTGCTCTGATGTCTGCCACATAGCCCAAATTTTTGCCCATATTGCCAGAAACGCACAAAGTGTTATCCAGTTGACTGTCGAGATTCGTTGGATCCCGTTTTGCTTTTAAATGGCGCTTACCTCCATACGGATCATCCCGTCTGTGCGGGACGGCAACCTTTCGCTTCGCACGGGATAGCGATGCCAGCTGCTTCAATTTTAATTACGCGGTTTTACCAGCATCCTAAAATCAGTGGTTGAGAGATTGGTATTATTCAGGAGACGATTAATCTGTGCATTAGATGTACTAGATAAGACGATAATCATTAGAGAGCGGCCGCTACAGTATTGCGTCAATTTACAAGTTCTAACTTTTATCCCATAATTACGAGGGAACAGGAGTGTAGAAAATTAGATATAGGTATATTGTTACGACAGGTGTGCTTAATGCAGAATCATTAGGCATATAGAATAGACGGATTAATTTAATAATTTATCACATTTATAATAAAAACACTGAGGCAGCGCTGAAAAAACGTAAGCTATCCGCGTGTTTTCGCTTTGTCGACTGTTTACTAAGCTGGTTGACAAAATCACCTTTGTTTCTCTTTCAATCAATCCTGCCAGCCATCACCAACTGAAAAAGCTACCGAACCTAACATATTTGTAGTTTAAGAATGTATATTTAGTACCACATCGATTAACTCCATAAAAACAAAAGTTGAGAAACACGATGATCTAATGTATTATTTTTTAAAATTCCCTGATGATATGAATTCAAATATGTAATGTGATGACGAAGTTAATCATTTTGGCAACTGAAAAAAGTAATAAAGCTAAATTTAGTCTTTTCATTTTTATGTTTTCTATATTATATATATATATATATTTAAAGTGTGCATTTGTTCGAGGTAAATCCAGCAATCGCGTGTATGAAAACAACAGTGTTTCACACGTTGGTGTTAGCTTAGCAGGAAGTTTGCTGTGCCCGGTTAAAATCTGATAACGTGTGCGGTGCGTCGAGCTGCGAGTGTGTGAGGTAGTTTAAGTCGCACGTATTTAGTACAGCCATAGAGCTCATTAGAATTGAGTCACATTTTAAAACAAAAAAAAATTGAAGGCTGATATTATGAAATTTGCATAAGCATATGTATATATATTCCACGGTGAGCAGAGACAGTTTATTGGCCAGGTGCTGCCGCAATGGCTAGTAGGCGACGCCGTACTCTAGACGTGTTTTGGTTGTGGAGGCCGAATCGGTGGATCGATGTAGTGCTTTTAGATCTACAGAGGACCAACTGAGATGACATGAAAAGTGTGACCAAGCTACTGCCTTGAAAGCGTTTGTATAATATGGGTATCAGATGGATACAGTTTTGTTGTTATGAAGTAGTTTCTAAGGAAAACGTTCGCTCTCGACAGTAGAAAGGTAGAGTGGAGCTGGAGGCGGAAGAGGAAAGGAATAGCTACAGGAATAGAAAGGTGAAGACTCACTTATTAAAAATTAAAAATTACTTAAAAGTTTGAAAATGTGACATATACGCTTATTATGTGCCAAGCTGTAGTGAGCCTTTAATTTGCAGAGCGCGTTAATATTATATCATCATATTTTTATATTATTTGTAACATAGCACTGTTAATTGTCAATGCTCGCATATTTTACGCATCGTATCGGTGTTGATACGCGATAAAATTTCACTTGAATGGATTGAGTTTTAATTTGTTAAAATTATTCCACTTGAAGTAGATGTGTTCATTATGCGACACCCTATTTTCTATAGGCCCATTTTATTTCATCGTCTTGTTTTACCATTTGTGTAGTGTCACATGTGAAATACACGTTAATAAACAATGCCAGCGCTATACTGTAGTCTAGAACGCGAATATTGAATTATTTGACACACGCATACTACGTTGCCGAAGAGACAATCGGCACAACACGATTTTTGAAGGGTTGCCAGGCGTGGCAGACCCCGGAGTAGTCGTTCGCAGAGAACACGAGTATCGTTGCCAGCCGGATATGGAAGATGTTGCCGACACACTGCATTTTATGCCACGCAAGTATTGTTTAAATTTTGATAATAAGATGTACCTGTACAGTCTTCAGAAGTTGCCAAGACATATGTTGCCAATTCTTAATCACCACCAAGAGGAAGATGATTTTCATCAAAAATAATCATGAGTAATGAGGCTCCATTTCCATCTAATTTTTCTAAACCATTTTTTGTAACCTCTTCTAACTTCATTAACTCTCAGCAATTTTAACAATTTCACACATTATGTTTTTTCAAAGGTTAGACCGATCACTGTAAATTAATATTTTGATATCTTCTATATATTAATATGGAGAGCAGATTTTGTCATACCTTTTTTTAGTATTTATAGTCAGAGAAAAAGTTTAAACATGTCAATGGATAGCATATGGATTTTAATAATGTAGTACTCAAAATAGATACAAGTGAATAGGTGGCAGGTAAAATTTATCAAACTATTTCACCTGCATTATGATATATCATGATATTATATAACTATATGTATCATGATATAAAAGTTGATGAAACCACTGGAAACCTACATATTGTGAATCAATACTATTTTAAATTTGATTCAGAAATTATGATAGTCATGGTAATTAATGATTGTTTTTTATTATGCTTTTTCAAACAAAATTAATTTTTTTCCTGTAATACAAAAATTAAATGTTTCCAATTAATGAATTAAAAAAATAATTATGATATTTGAAGTTACACTAGGATCGTTTAATACAGGTAAAATGGGATATTTTTCACTAATTAATTTTACTACATCTATTCACATATATCATTTAAAAATTTTCAACATAAGCTATCCATAATATCTATTTGTATTCTAAAGTATTAACATATGTGTAACTACTTCCAAACAACTCAATTATTTTAGTATAACTCGTTAATAGTATATCAATAGATTATTTTTCAATTTGCTTTCTAAATAAATGTTTTTCAATAATAATTTAATATGAATGATAATTCCAATCACGTTTGTAGATATATATATTAAAAAAACATACAAAAACACATAATTTGACTAAAATTAAAAGTTTTAAAATTTTCAATTGCAATAGTGTAATTGATGTACTGTAATATAGAACATACAAAAATATTTTATTTAATTATGAGAAATGTGTGTATAAATTTCATGTGCACATATTGCGATGTACTTTATTAAAACAGTACAGTGTAAAAACCTTTTTGGTAAGGTTTTAGGCCTTTGTCCTGCTTAGTTTTTTTTTATTTTCTTAGTAACACTTTTTACAAAGTTGCCGCGTTGCCCTGACTTTTTCAGGGATTTTTTTTATTTCATGACGTGGGACAATTAATATCCTCGCACGTAAAGGAATGCAACCCTCAGTTTCATTTTCTCGGCATTTTGTTAAGTGCGTAGCTATTTTCATTCGAAAGTCAGAAATTTTAATATTTTTGAGGGTCGCCTCTCGAAAATTACTAATGCATTTACAATACAAGTATTTAGTAATAATTCTATAGCTAACTTTTTGAAACATTTTACAGTTCTAGGCAATGTTGAACTGTATGCTGACATTTGATCCGATAAATCACCTGCAGGTTTCCCTAAACTATACTCAACAACCATTTTAGGTTTCTCATATGAATTCGTTCCAGTTGTCATTTCTGCTAAATGTTTACATTCCAACTGTTATGCCTTTTTTACTTTCCCTAGCTATGACCTGTTCACGTTTTAAGTTTTGGTTTATTACTTCAGGAGGATTTCCTCGACGGTTTTTACGGAGGGTGGGTACCCTGTAAATGCGTGTGCAGGTCATTTAATTTTTCTCCTAGTTCAATACTTGTATACCAATTATCTGTGCAAATAGTATGGCCTTTGCTGAATAATTCTTTGCATAGATTCATCACAACTTCAGTTGATTTGTATCTTGATACATTATTTTCTATTTTGTTTTTCTGGTAAATTTGAAATAAGGGGACCTGCCGGTGATCACGCAAAGTTAAATCTGATAGCAGGGAGTCTGAAAGTCTACTGTATTCATCCAGGACTCCACTCCAGCTACTAGATGATGGTTATAATCACGCGTCAAACTAATAGTATATCAATGATCAACGCTGTACACTCGGCAATCAAATGCATAGGGAAAATCTTAACGTGGGGCTCGCTGATTGTCCTCCGTGAGATTATTTCAATCGGCCAAGCATCATATTTCGGATACCAGAGTTCCACACCGACCTTGGTATGGTTGGAACTGCCCGAGCTAATTTGACGCGATTGGAGTAGCAGCATCGGCGAAGTGGATGACTGGCGGTGATCATCCTAAAGAGGAATCATCCACTCAAGGGTTCCGAAGTCGGAAGGTGGAACTACGCCAATCACTGACACTCCATGCCTACAGACATAAAAGGTAGTCCTGAGTCATCCGCGGAGATGACGGCTGCGTTAGACAACCCAACGGACGACGACGAGGTGTATCCCGGTATGGTACATTCCGAAGGGTTACCCTATAGGATATAAATTCCGATCTCTCAGACAAAATTGGAGAGGAAATATATTCCCACTTCCTTTCCGACGAGATCGCTGACACTGTATATTGTCATCCAATAATCGCACACCAATGATGGTGGGGGGTTGTACAGACCAACCCCCACCACAAGGTATCTCAGCCGCACTCATCCCTCCGTCTCGCTGAAGAGAAGAGGAAATCAAATTCATCCAAAGAACCATAGGTCATAAAGATTGGTTACGGGTTGAGTAAAGATTTTAAACTGGTCTATGTCATCGACAAGGTAAATTCCAGGTCGTGTATACTAGTGAAAAAAACATATTAATGCATTCTTATTGATGCAGGTATTATCAGTATTTGCGGAAGGACAATATGGTTTGCCTCGTCTTATATGGCACATGACGCGGTATCACTCACATCTCCACTCCTAAGAGGTGCAATATTTTCGCGAGACGTACCATCCTTGGCGCAGATGCAAATGCTCATCATGTCTAAAGTACACGACAGTACATTTTGGAATTCATCATGTAACTATTCATATTAGTACAGGTGACTTCTAATTTTCGTAATCAGGTTTGACATTACGTGTCAATGAACGGGGGTCACAAATTATAAGAGACTGGAGTCTAAAGATTCCTTCCAGACCACAGGTACTTAACGTATAGCATTGAATTACCAATTAAACTAAAATAAAATAAACGCATAAATTGGTATGTTCGAGGTAACATTGTACAACAACCTACGCGCACAAGCTAACTCCGAGTTACAACTCGACTCGTTGATGAACTGACTTCAGCATTTCAACAGGCCGCGAAAGCAGCCTGCTCCGAGGACGAAAGAATAAAACCGATATCCATTGCGATTATAGCAGACCTAAGATGAATGAAACTAGTATAACGAGTATGAGAAGAACTCGCGGGATGGATACCAACGCAGATTTATATGTTATTAGGCAGCAAAACGGCGTCTTGGAGAGATTTCTGTCAAGAGATATACCTCTGAGACCAAGTAGATTCAGGAGTTATATCACGAGCCACAGCAACCTAGTTATGCCTCATTGACGGCAATTGATACATTGCGAAGAAACACTAATTACATAGAGACAATATTTCCAGGTTGTTCATGCAATGAAGATGGTAGAACTCATCCTACAGTTCCAATGGGGTCCAGATTTTATTACGGAGGACAATATAAATCTGCCATTGGCAGTTTCCAAACCTTATAGTACCGCCGGGACCAGCTGACCATTCGCCGACCTTGCAACACACATTCAGTATGATTGTCTTGTGATTGTCCGTATCCTTAGTTATATCCCCAAGAAATGTGGCGGAAGTGCGTCTTCATTCCTGTTAGAAAAACCACACATGAGACCGAATTATACCGACAAGCCTATCATCCTCCTGCTTCAAAACTTTGTATGATTGCTGAGGCTTACATCAAAGGGGAAGATTGGCAACAAGCTAACAATCTAACAGGTACAGAAAAGGCAAATCAGTAGGATATGTTGCTGGTCGTCAATGATTGAGAACACCCACTATGGAATACTTACAAACAAAAGACATCGAGGGTGCTTTCAATGGCGTACAATTCGGAGTACTACTAAATAAGTTAACAGAAATGGGAGTAGTCTGGTGAAGATGTTGTCTCGCTCATAGAGTTGAATGTATAGTCGGGCGGGATGACGATTCGCGCAGATTTGGGTGAAACATTCCATCAGCACTCTGATCAGAAGGTAGTACCTGACCGCCAATAATTAGGAGCTAGAGCATATGCAGATGATGTATATGCACCTCTGCAAACACCTTTCCAACTATGTGTGATCTTCACAAAGAGTTTCAACAGACTCGTCATCTGCGCAGAGTCGACTAGAAGTGCAACGGAACTGATACTGTTTAGCAGGAAATTTTCAACAAAAAAAAAAAAACTTAAAGTAAATATAGAAAACGTCACCTAGACTAGTACTAGATAGGAAGCTAAATTGGGACTCATTGTCGCAGACAGAAGTACGCAGTACATGACGGCGCTAGTATCCTGTGGAAAGGTGCCACAAGTTTGAAGCCCAGTATGATAGCATTGGCTGCCACAGCAGTAATTAGACCAATTCTCTTACTATGGTATGGTATTCTGAGAAAAGGTGAACATCGCGGTTGACAAGTCCAAAGATTGCATCTGTTCTTAGTCACGGGTGCACAAAGAGCAAACTTCGGTAATCTGCAGAAGAAGCGCGCAGCGCAGTATTATGCTGAGTACTTTAAAGTAAGTGGTCAAACACAATGGCCTATATTACGGCAAGTTGATGGCATCGTTAAATTTTGCAGGTGGACTACAATTTTCCGCCTACACTTGCCATTACAAATGCGCCTGCACTCCACGAGGGAGCGTGACGCAGGGATTGCGGCGTCCATCCATGTATACGCAGATGGCCCAAAGCTCGATGGCAGGGTGGGCGGGGTGTATTCCGAGCATCTGGGGATTTTCGGCTCCAACTACTGTAGTGTCTTTTCATTGAATACTGATGGCAATAATGGTGCAGGAGCGTGATATCTGGTGATGATATCTACATTACTGATATTAGGCGGAGATAAACTTCGCAAAGATATGAAAGGGCCGCACATCTTCTTAACGAGATGGCTGAGTCATTTCACCTAACGATATTGTAGTTCACAGACATTGTGGTGGGAATTCGTTGGCATATTGAACTTGCGAAAATCGGCAAATCCGACTAATGAGCACATAGACAATGATATAGGTATACCCCAACATGTAGACTACATATTCAATGAAATTCGTGGGCAATTGAAAGATGGCGAAATGAGTTGCCTGCAAATAGCCCGAGATGTGGCTGACTTCAATGCTAAACGCACAGAACTTCTATTAAGTGAGAGACAAACATAGTCTCAACATACTGATTTCAGCCAAAGGGCACTGCCTAATTGGTAGGCACGCGCAGAGACCGGGTGTAAACACATGACTACGAAGTTGTCTAGACGAGGAAGAGATATTTACGACTATTGTCCTGTCGTCCAATGTAGACTCGCCAAATTGGGCAAACATTTCACTAATCCAGCATCTCGGCTCTTGCCGAATTAAGGGATCTAGCTAAATTTTTGAATAGTACACGGTGAAATGAAGCAGGGATAAGGGCTACTTACGCGGCACCATTAATGGCGCTACGATTTGAGTGTTTCATTGACAAATCCGCTTCCACCGAATTTAATTCTAAATTTGCAATTCAATTTCACATAAATTTAAAACTTTTATTCCATTTTATCGATTTTGATTCACATGAGCTCCAAATGTTTTCAAAACGCGTCAAAATTAAATTTTAATGACAGTTCAATATATTGTTTGAGGTTATGTAAAAAGTATTTGTACCAAATGAAAGTTGAATTCAAACTTAATAGTGTGATTGCGTTATTTTTATTGCTACAACTGTTTTCATTGTTAGCTCTTCAGTCATCCAAAGTGAATAAAATGCCTAGGTATCGCACTATAAAACTTTACAATGATATTGGTAGCATTGCAAAATGCTATGTCAACGCCAGAAATGGTTTGAAAGTGAAGGTTCTGAACGAAATCCACAATAAATTGAAAATAGATTGCAGATTGATATTGAAAAATGAGTTCAAGGTCAGGCTTACAAGTTCCAATAGCACATGATCTTTACCCAGCAAAAAAAAAATTTTTATTTTTTCACGAGGCGGCGAATTTCCTAACATTGGGGATTTTCTGATGAAGAATTCCCCAATTTAGCAATTCATAAACACTGAAACGACCGTGTTTATTTGTCGAACGTTCATACTCTAGGTCAACACTACTCGGTTTCCATCGCAAATAATGCAGTGAATGCTGTTGTTCTTCTTCCACCGTTTTTATCGAGCTTCCAAGTGTCAAAGTGAATACGACTCTATTATCGGGAAAAAGGTTTTAGAAGCTGCTTTAGAGCCGTGGATCAATGCCAATATTTTGGTCGTAGAATCGGACGTCAGAATATATCGTCTCATAAAAGCCCGTATGAGCCAAGAATGGTTAAAAATCATGTCTCCACAATGTCATTTGCTCACATAATTCGTTTTCGAATTCACCAGATGCAACTGGACTATTCCATCTGGCCCGTTTTGAGAGCAAGGTGAAACTGTCATGCCAGTATATTTTAAAAAAAGTGATTATTGAATGGGCCAGCGGAAGATCACATATGCAACTCATTTTTTTACCGTTTGAGTTGCTATGTCAAGGCAAATGGTAATATATCGGTTAAAGTGAATATATGTTAAAATTAAAATCATCAATTTTGCCTTGAAATCAATAAAACTAATTTCACACAAAAAAGTTATAAAACTTTGAATAGTAACACTATACTGCTCACTCCTACCGCAGATGAATCTCGGTAAATCAATACTATCCCACCATGATAAGTCCAAATGTTTTATTTATTGGGATTCGTTTGAGTCTTATTCAGCCGAGGATTGATGTCTTGATCTTATTTTTTGCGCAGCATATATGTTTGTTGTTCACTATTTCAATTATTGCAAATAAAATTGAGACAAAATCAGTCTAATTGAAAATATCTGAATCAAAAAGGTATTTATTCCAGAAGAACTTCGAGAAAAAGATCTTGACTTGATTGTCCTTGAGGAAAACCGCATGCATCGTGTCATTTCAATGTCACTTTCGTTTCACTATCTGATACAATTCAGTTTACCTGGCAATAATTCAGCATCATGATCAATGTTTGACTTCTCCCCCTCACTTCTATTATCTCGACATCGTTTGTGATTTTTCTGCGAAAAAATAGTCAGATGAATCACCTTCACTCACGCCATATGTTCACGAAGTTTACTAAAAATTAGATACATATCCCGAAATGCAAGTTAACGTAGTCTGAAAAAGTATTACATGTTTGTTGAAGATTGCCGACAAGAATAAAATGAAATAAAAAAACGTATGGGGATGTTCGACAACGAACGGCAGATAACTAATGTACCTATTAATAATGAAAAACGGAAATAACGGAATTAACGACTGAAGAAATAATCTGACAACAATGTACAAATAAAATAACCAACAACTTAATTAAACTAAACTAACTCGACTAAAAAAGGTCTGTACTAGACTAATTTTAAAAAATATAAAGAATACACAAATAACACCCACCTGGCAAATTCTGCTCTAGCAGTAACAAAATCAGGCTGCATGTGCAAGAGGAAACTGAACAATGAGAAGGTTTGCTGCCCCAGATTGCGGGCGTTGGTATATATCGCAACAGTGCAGCCCAGACATATTGCCACAAACTTACTGAGACTATATTTTAGGTGGTGGCAGCCCAGCAGGCCGTAAGTGGAAATAGCATATGCATCATAACCAGGTTTGGCAACAGAACTACAACTATGTCCGAAAGTTGCTGCTTTGAATATATCGAGAATATTTTAGCAAAAAGTATGTTTAATGACTCATATAGTAGGGGGAAAAATGCAAGAAATTATTTAGATACGCAATGCGTGCATAATACAGCATGCTAAGGTTTCAAACAATTCAAAATAGTTCAGATTTTTTAGTTATAAGAACTCGATTGCATAATTTAGTTATAAGGTTTGCATAAATTATATTATTGCAAGAAGAGTGAGGAAATACACAAAGACTACAACAGGCAGTGACTGGCGTATGAGTACCGCAAACGAATATAAGCTGCACCAAAATAACCAATTTAAATGGTGACATTAATTTTTTAGTGGAGTATTGGCTAATAAACCAAACAAAGTAAACTTTAAAGAAGACATTTGCAATAAATAATCTAACATGGGATTTATATGCTATGGGAGCATGTTACCAGTGGCTGCATTACGGTGACCCCACGAGAAAGAGTACATATTTAGTCCATACGGGATCCATCTGAAGATGCAAAAAAATGCATGGAATTGTCATATTGAAATGCCAATCTTAGAAATTCTGTAACTTTATATGGGTCAAGTGTGCAGGGAGCATGCAACCATTGATTGCAAAATGGGTCTCAGGAGTATTCCCACTCCTGAAGTGATTGCACAATTAAACCAGCAGTCCAGCACAAGCAATCACAATCCAAAACGTGCTAAAATTCACTACATCTTAATAATCTGAGTTTATACGCATTAAAATTAATCCTGAACCAATGGCTATTGTGCAAAATCCTCAGCTATTAAGCAAATTAAATGAATATGCCCCAGGTCATCAAATCAATTGAACAATCTCTGTGCTCCTTGAAAACATGGTATTTTTTCCCCCAATGAATAAAACCTAAAATAATATTATGGAATGCTGTTTCAGAAGTTCTAGTAAATTGTTACACTATTCCTTTACATCTACCTAAAAGGCAGGCAGTGCCGCCATAAAAAACAATATAACCACCACCTTGGAAGACCAACTAAATATTGAGGAATTTCAAACAACTTCTGTTTCTGACGAGGTCTCGAGCAACAAATATTACAACAGCCCCCATCTAGACACTCAATCACCTACAGGCTTTCATCGGAAGGTGTGTTAGCACGATTTATTTTTGGTGCGACTACCATTCGGAAGTCACCGAGAGAATGCGTCTCGGTGAAACACCAAAATTAAGAAAACATTTTTCTAATAGCGGCTGCGCCTCGGCAGGCACCTTCATAAAGTGTATCAAATCCAAATAATTCAAGTGTCAGACGCTACTTATTCCGAAAAAAAAAACAATTTACGTCTACATAAAATTACGTACGTCAATGAAAATATTTGATTGACTGCGTTGCATGCCAAGAGAGGAGCTGGAATTAAAAAACAAACTATCCTTATAATCAAATTTTTGTCGTGGTCTGACCGTATGGCATTCAGCTATGGGATGTTTAAGCAGTCTTGCATTACGATTATCCAATGATTCCACAATAAAGTGAATTACATGTTTTGGAATACTTCTTAAAAAACAAAAAAATATGTTGGCCTCGGCCTCGAAATTGAAAAATTTAGACAGGCCGAGGCAAGGGCACCAAGAGATGTGTTGGCTCCAGAACAGTCAGGCTAAAAATCCCATTGTATTTAGAGCTCTGGGAAAGAGGGTAGATAGTCAAGGAGGGCAGGAAAATACCAGAGAAAGGTAGCTATCCTGTGAGTATTTTCCAGCTGGCAGATCAGTAAATATCCTCCAGTTTTAAAGAATGAATATTACTTACTCACATCGACATCGGAACCCAAAAACTCGTAGCCTTGCTCTTAGCAAAGGCAGGACACTCAGAGAGAAAGTGGTCAGTGCTATACACCTTTCTCCAAGCAAAACAGAAACAACATTGGGTCCTCAATGATCAAAATGGTGGTCATATGCTGACCCCATGGGTTGTGTCCTGTAATTAATACCGACCATCATCGAGTTTCTCTGAGTTTTAGTAGAAAGTTTGACAGTTTTCTGTCCGGACTTTGTTACAAAATCCCTTTGCAGTTCTGCAGGCCGCTTTAGACCGGAAGATCAGCCTTTATGAAAATTGCAGCAGCACCGCTGATCCAATTCATGATTCCTACGGAACTGATCTCCGATTATTGGCTCTTCTGGGGGAGTGTCCTGGCACTGAGCTCCCGCTATTGACTCTGGAACCTTCTTTAGGGTTTGACTCGCTTTCTTCACTGAAATTCCCCAATTTAAAAAAAGAAACCCGCTCCATCTCCTCTCGATTATCATCTCAGCTACTTTTAAGATGAAAAAAATTTCCGTTTTGAAAACAGTTGCCATTTCCCCCATAGCATACTGATACTTACTATCATTTAAGGCTCCATAGCCCATACTCTTGGACCCATCGGTTAAGAAAATATCCGTCAAACCTCCTCAGCCATTGCTGTGATATCAAAAATTCCTCCAAACGAAACTATGAGTATCAGGCGTCCTAGGTGCCAAAAACAGTGAATACTGCTTTTCCTCTTCGTGATAGCAACTTAAAGATTTCACTATGTCCCGAAGTTCCGTCTTCAGAAACCATGTTTATGGAGTCTGCACATTAATAGCTTTTACAGCTTCCGTTGTATCTTAAGATCCAAGGGGGTGCCGAATCAAGCATAGCATTTAGAGGCATCGCCAGAGGTTGTACTCATGGCACCCGCAAAGCATAAACATACTTTCACTTCTTTGCAGCCTGTATAGCCTCTGGATTGTCGACTTGACCATGCTCCGCCGTCACCAGTACTACAGAGGCGTAAAAGATGTATCAATCTGATAAGTGCTGTGTATATCGATAGGACCAGAGCAAGTTTCAGACCCCTGGTTTTACCACAAGTGCTCTGCGGCAATGCTGAAAAACTAGTGCGCGATTCACCTTCAGTGAGCACGTGTGTCTCCAAAGTCAGCTTCTTATCTTACTCATCGAAAAGACCGAATGTCACACCTTTCGGTGTTGGAAGACTAAGCCGACCCAATTTCCGCTTTCTCGTAAACAAGACAATAGTGGTAATAGTTCGGATTAACGGAAAGAGCTTGTCACATGAAAACCCATCTGGGCTAGTAGAGAGTCTGCGACCAAGCACCACAGCAGCGGAGAAAGAACACCCCGTTGGGGACATCCTTGCTTGGCCCTGATGGTGATTAGTCTCTTCACTGTTTTCACTTCAGCGGTTAACAATCCTCTCAGAGAGCATTGAATATATCCATTCCTTTACAATCGGTTTGAGCTAACTCCATGCCTATTCAGCAGAAGAACATGAGACTTCTGTCAAAAGATAGAAAGTGTTTCGGAGATCAGTAGTACTCTTGGAAAGTAGTATCAACAAGTTCCCAGCAACTCCTAGTTACCCCATGAAAGAGAATGGCAATTGGACAACCAGCAGTGAAGAAACACTAGAATTGCTAATGCAAGTGCACTTGCCAGGTTACGGCAATGAAGACAGTAGAGTCTACCCCTGCAGTTCACTACGAGAATCCCCCAATGTATTTTATAACGGAGGATAACACACAATTTGCCTTGGGAGCTTCAAACCTTACAGATCACCGGGACCTCGATGGAATATCCCAGCCGATTTGGCAGCACACAAGAGATATTATTGCACCTACACTCGCCTTCATTTTTGAGGCCAGCGATACGTCTTGGCTATACCCCCAAGAATTGGGCAGAAGTAAAAGTGGTGTTCATTCCCATGCGCCACCGGAGGACTTCAGGCCAACTAGCCTATCAAGTGCTTTTTTAAAAACCTTTAGAGCTAGATGTACGATGTATGAAGGATTAGCGACAAACTATCTCCTTCCCAACATGCATACAGCAAAGGCAAATCAGTGGAAACAGCGCTCCACGAGCTAAATTCACAGTCGAGAAATCACTTCACTACAAAGAATATATCCTCGCTGCCTTTCTAGACATCGAGGGTGCCTTCAATACATATATATCCGGAAGCAATTGCCAATGAACGTTCCCACGGCAGTCGGTTCTACGTAACCGGAACGACCCGGATTTATATCCGGCCAAGGACTGTCACTTCAGCAGCATAAACATTCCCCGTGCATATACGAGGAGTGCTGCTGAAGTGACAGTCCTTGGCCGGATGTAAATCCGGGTCGTTCCGGTTACGTAGAACCGACTGCCGTGGGAACGTTCATTGGTAATTGCTTCCGGATATATTATTAGCGCACCTCGATGTCTAGAAAGGCAGCGAGGATAT
>JAYXIM010004270.1:0-30582 GCA_037575425.1 Anastrepha fraterculus | reverse complement strand
TGGTAATTAAAAATTTAGGAGATTTCGAAGATCACAGGTAAAATTTTTAAGAATTTTAAAAACTTTTAAATGATTTTATATTTACATTGTGTTAGTGTGGCATATTTTTGAAAAAGTGCAAATTTTGTATTTTTTTTTTTTAACTTTTATTTTCTCTAAAACTGACGTAAAAACTTGCCTGCGCTAGCATTTTAATTAACTTCCCAATGATGTCGAAGGTTTTGCAAACAGTTTTGGAGATACACTGTGTAAAAAAAGTACCGGAAATTGTTCCATAAAATGCAAAATAATTGTTTAATCATCAAAATTTATTTTGTTGCCTTCAAAATGGGATCCATTCGAGGCAATACACATATGCAAACGATTAGTCCAGTCATCAAAGCACCTTTTAAACGCGTTTGATGAGATCTTCTTCAGCTCCTTCAGCGAATTCTCCTTAATGGCCTCTATCGACTCAAAGCGGCATGCGCAGATTAGCAATTTTAGTTTTAGGAAAAGGAAGAAGTCACAGGGGGCTAAATCCGGTGAATATGGTGGTTGTTCGATGATATTTCTCGAGTTTTTGGTCAAAAAAGTGTTCACAATATGAGGTTTGTGAGACGGTGCGTTGTCATGGTGCAAGATCCATGAATTTTCTTTCCACAAATTGGGCCGTTTCCTACTCGCATTCTTTCTCAAACGTCGCATAACTTCTAAATAATATTCTTTATTTACCGTAGAATCATATGGAACGAATTTCGAGTGCACAACTCCATGATAATCAAAGAAAACGAATAGCATGACTTCCACTTTTGACTGACTTTGACGTGATTTTTTTGGGTTTCTGCTCATGTGCATAGCGCCATTCAGGCGCCTGTTGACTGGTTTGCATGTAAAACTCGTATACCCTTAACTTATAACCTGTTGCTGCGCTGGATAAACGTTGGGTCCGAATTCACTTGCTCACGCATATCTTCAGCGATGAATTTTTTGAAAGAAGGTTAACTCTCTCGTGAAACGAGTCGAGCAACCACGCGTCTCATGCCATACTGATGGTGTAAATGTGCGAATTGATTTGTGAGCCACGCTAAGGTCACGAGCTACTTCCCCCAAACTTAAATGATGCTTTTCCAGTACCATTTCCCTGACTTTGTCGACGTTTTCATTCGTTGAAGACGTTGATGGGCGACCAATGCGGGGTAAATCTTGCACGACTTCTCAGCCCTCTGCAAACGCCTTATATCACTCGTAGACCCGTGTTTTTGATAAAGCACACTCTCCATAGGCTTTTTGCAACATTTTCAACGATTCGGCACGCGAAATCCCGTTCAAAACACAAAATTTAAGACAAATTCTATGTTCGATATTTTTAGACATAGTAAAAATCGCAGAGCACACCTGCGGTTGACGGATATAATTAAAAGTCAAAAAAAAGCTAATTGACAGATCACCCTCAAACTCTGCGACACTATAGAGGACAGTTGTACCAACATTCCAGCAAAAAAAAAATTTGACTTAGGTGTAACCCACGCTTTTGGAATGAACAGATACCGATATTTTTTGGACAGAATTCATATTAATGTTCTTAAGGGGGTATTCTGGTCTAGAGCCCTACTTTTTGGGTATTTTTCAAACTAGGATAAAAGAAAAATTAAAAACATTTTTACTATCCATTTTTTTATATAATATTTATTGATGTTTAAGGTATATAAAAAAAATTTAAAAAAAAAAAAGTCAAAAATTCATCCAGTGACAGGTCGGTGAAGTAGGGGTTGCTAGTCAAACAGTGCTCCCTGGTTGACATGATTCCAACCCTTGTAGTGATCTAAATCGAACAAACAAAGAAAATTCTTAATTAGTAAAGATGTCGCTACATCTTGAGCCTCGGCCGAAAAAAAAATAAAAATTCACAAAATGGCGCCTACTTGAAAAAAAAAAATTTTTTTTACCCCTGTTTTTTGACCTTTACGAATTTTTTAAAAATACTTCAAATTAAAATTTTTCAAAATCCAATGCTCCAGTGATAAAGAGATGTATGAAAAAGATTCTCACCAAATTTCAAAGGGATCGGTCAGATAGAACTTCAGATATCGTGTCAACCACCTCAGCAAAAGGAGTTTTGAGAAAAACGCGTTTGAATTTCGCCGTCCGCTCAAACCAGTCTAGCTGTCGCGTCACTAAAATAGTTGTAATTTCGAAAATAATTCGAATTTTGCAAAATCCTTTTAGGGAGATATTTTTGAATACCTAGACTATCGAATTTTGAAAAAAAAAAAAATTTCGATTTTTTCAAATTTCTAGACTAGAATACCCCCTTAAAATGCTTAAAATTGACCTTTGACTTTTGAAGACCTTTGTAATTAGCATAAAAAGTGGTATAGAACTTTATTTCTGCTTTTTCTTTTATAGCTAACCGTGCATATTCTTCACCTGGTCCGGCAATTTTTATTTATTATCAGTTTGGGCTATAAATTAAGCCGAAAGCCAGCTGCCTAGAACTTTGGTCTTTTCGGAATAAGACTTTTTCTAAAATAAAAGTACTAAAAGTCTCACATATACACCCACATAACTTATATAAATAAACAAAAGCGTGCTATGAGTGCATATGCAATTTTTTTCGGTGACTTCTTGCTACATAATTTTTATGTTTATTTTTCCATGTTTTATTTTGAGCCATCTTAAGAGGCTTTTTGAGCATAAAAGTGTTTCCTGTTAATTTCGAGTTGGAATATTTATATTTAAAGTGTTAGTTAATGTCTCCTCTAGGTTTAAAATGAAGTGAAATTAATAGAGAACAACTGGTTTTGCTCACCACCATTACCAGTCTTGAATATATTTGAGCAAAATAGTGAACCTTCACGCCAGTGTTTGGTCTTGTTTTGTACCTTTGTCAAGCAGTGGAGCAAAATAAAAATGTCAAAGTGCACTTTAAAGTTAGGAATAGCTTATCGGCTCGATTAATAAGACTGGACCAGCAAGCAACTCTAAAAGGAATTATGTTTAAAAAAAATGCTGCACTCTTTTTTTATCATTTCAACTCGTTAATACTCGTATATGCGCTCTCGTTCTCCCTTGAAACGAAAAAGCGAAAATATACGAGTGTATCTTTATGACATTCAATAATGCTGACACTAAAATACGAGACACACATTGGCTATTAACCCATTGTGGCGTCAGCACTCATTAATGGACTACATTCGGTGACGCGGACGGCCGACGGGCAGTTTATTCTGCGGAATAGAACCGGCCGTCAATTGGCTACCGGCCATATTTGGCGAGTATTCTTTATGCTGAAGAACGATATAAAAGGAAACATGGAAAGACGCTGACAATTGAAAGATATTAAAAAAAAAAAAATGTAAATTCCAAAAAGAAAAAATGCAAATATCTTAAGGTAATAAGTGAATATTGCGTTGACCTTCAAGCAACAAACACTCATGAAGATAAAAAAGAATATTTTTGATTTTGCCTCATTGGACTAGCGTTTTTGGCCCGTGGGCAGGACTTTGCGGGCACTGTTGTTTTGCCATATCTTCTTATTCCGCTCGTCATTTTGCTTCTTGGCAACAACTTTTTCGATTTGTTTAATTTCATTTCGTTTGGGGCTTGAATTGTGTTGCTTTTGCAATATAGTAAAAATATGTATACTGTATGTACATATGTATGTACATATGTATGCGTATGAAAATATTTTTTTTATCTTTTTCTGTAGTTTAGTTCGCTTGATTTGTGGCTAAACTTGTTTTGTGGCTTTTATGTAAATCTGTTTGCCGTCTGCGCCATAAGTTGAACACGATTCAGTGTCTTTAGTGCGTGGCTCCTTCTTCCGTCTGCAAGTGTTTGTAGACTGACGTGTTTTGGGTTCTTGGCCATATTTTTGCTTACATACACTTATGGACAAAATAATAGGTGTAACAAAGTTTTTTTTAATAACATTCAAAAATTTGTAAAAACAAGACTTTTTTTTATTGTTTTAGTAATGTTTTATTTCATTAAATAAAAATATGTTGAAATTCATTTTACTTTTTACACACAAATGAAAATTTAATTATAACAAAAAATACCATTGGTCAAAATAATAGGTGTGAAATATTGTATGCCAAAAAACAAAACAAAAAGACAGTTCAACTTAAATTTAACCGCTAGTATTTCAATAACCAGTATATCCTCCATGGTTCTGTATAAGTTTGCCTATTCTATTGGGCATGGATTTTATTAATTTTTGGCAGGTTTCTAAAGGGGTAGCATCCCATATTTCCTTGGTTTTCTGCCACAATTGCTTCTTGTTTTGGAATGCAAAGTCTTCCAGTCTCCTCTTCAAATCACTCCACAAGTTCTCAATAGGATTGAGACCAGGGGATTGACTTGGCCATTGCATACAACTTATGTTTGCATTTCTTAGCCACTCCGACACCAATCTCGAGGTAAGTTTGGGGTCATTATCTTGCTGATAACACCATCTCAAAGGCATGTTTTCTTCTGCATATGGAAGCATAACATTTTGCAAAATATCCCTATACTCAACCGCGGTCATTGTGTCATTTATCCAAAATAAAGGACCAACACCCTACCAAGAGAAACATCCCCACACCATAATGTTTCCACCTCCATGCTTAATGATATTTTTGGTATACTGAGACGCAAATTCTTTGCCTTTCGGGCGGCGTACACTTCTTTTGGAATCATTACCGTATAAATTCATCTTTACTTCGTCACTAAATATAATATTTCGCCACTTTTTTCTCCAGTAGGACCATACCAATCTCTGTGCTCATTAGCAAATGCTTTTCTTCTCTGTATGTGCACCTTTCGTAGAAGTGGAACTCTTCTAGCTTTTCGTCCTGGTAGATTAGCGTCCACTAAGCGCCGTCGTATTGTCCGCGAGCTTATATTCAATCCCATTTCTGCTGCGATTTGTCGCGAAGACACAGAAGGATCCTTTTTGGTCATAAGAACTATACGGCGATCCTCTGCCGGGTCCGTCAATCTTGGCCGTCCACGATTTTCTTTCTCACACTTCTTTTTTAAAGAGTTCGTAGCAAAGTTTTCCAACCGTCCCAATGTATTGGCAATGTAGCGATACGTTTTCCCTTCCGCACGAAGTTTCTTCACCAATTGACGCTCTACTTCGGTGCAGTGGCTATTACGACCCATTCTAAATAATTATTGGACCAGTCAAAATAATACAAATTGAACAATGCAGCAAAACATACTTGATAACACTTCAAATAACAAGGTATTTTCGAAAAAATGCTGATACACCTATTTTTATGGCCAAGCGAATTCAATCAAACAATCATTAATTTCCAATAACACGCAAAATTACCAATTGAGTCGCAAAAATGTTTTTTACTTACGTTCTAGTTTCCCTTTTGTTTCATTAAAATGTAGCGGTATCAAAAATAAATAACAGTTATTACACTATTGGGCGTAAATCAGTACAGATTCAGCACACACCTATTATTTTGTCCACAAGTGTACATACATTCATGCCACAACAGAATGTGCGCCATATTAGTAAGTGAGAAATCGTTTTATAATCGTTATTTTTGAAATTAACACTCCAATACAAGCACATAAAGCAGTTCACTTTCTTTATTGCAATGCAGGTAATAACAATTTTCTACTATAAAATTCGCTACTTAATTTATTGCAAAAATTTTTTTGCATTTTTTTTTTTGGTGTAGTCACGCCCGTATCGTTTGCACCGCTAACGCTAAACCCTCCCTACTTTCGGCGTGCTGCTAATCTACCCCGTACCCGCCATTACACGTGACTCACCCCTATATGCTGCCTTCATTTTCAGTCATCTTGCATCGATACAACACAGTTGGCTGTCCGTCGTGTGCACATTCCCACTCCTTATTGCTGGTCAGCCTTTTCATTGTTTTGTATGCCGGCTTTTGTAAGCTATTTGCTGGCTGCATCTACTGCTGCGACAGTCTGTTTTGCCTGTGGGGGTTGTTTACTTCCGCATAGCTTCTGCTGTGTGACCGTATGTGTCAGCTGGACTATGTCTCTGCGTGCTGTGCGTAACATACTCGTACATTTTCACTATTCCATATGGAATGGCTTGTCTAGACTATCTGATTCCCGTGTTTTATCGGTTGGTTTTTTAAGTGGACACACACTTTTTTTGCTACTCCTTTTTTGATGATTTTGTGTATGTATGTTTGCTCGATCTGCGTATTTAATTACTCTATTGAAGTTGGAAGGCATTCGCTGGCCATTTTGGCAATGAATTAAGTGGTTGCTGCCTGCGGATGGCCTGTCGAATGTCAATAAGTGCACTCAATGTTAATGAATACAGATGAGGTCGTGGGTAAAAATTCACATTATTTCAGCCGTATCTGCGGGGAATGATATTAGTCGTGTTATGCCTGTATTAGTGGTTAGCCATTGGTTTTATTACAATGATTCGGAATGTTACACAGTCCAAGAAAGTCAATATTTCTTGTGCCCACTTCGGCGATCGTATTATAAAGCGTCTTGACTATATCTACTTATTGGTCGCCTCGGGGTTGCGACTTAACTACGTTATGTGGTTGTTAGTTTAATTTAATTCTTCCAAATATGCTAGTATTTGAGCCACCCTGTGTGTTTGCATCATGGAATAATCCGCCAACAAAAACTCGCTCCTATAACAACCAAAGCAGAATAGTCCGCGCAAACAAAAACTTTCTCTTATCATCAAGAACGGAAAGTATTTTTTGGTAAAGTTTGAGGAAAATAAATAATTTTGGTAATGCTGTAACATTTTTTTTCATTAAAAAAACAGTAAAAACCTGGCCGACGCAATTTTTTTTGAGTACATCGCGCATTTCGAGCGGTGATGCAAAAAAATTAAAACTTGATTGGGAAAGGAATAAAATGCTTTTTGAAAAAGTTAGGTTAGGTTGCAATGGCTGTAATATATAAATAAATAGGACCATTACTGTTGTTTTTGTAGTAGCAAAGAACATTCGCCTTAATTTTTTGGGCTTTGAAATTACAATCCTTCGCCATTCGGCAACGTAAAACTAACAGGCATCACTCCTAATTCTCATCAGTTTTTTTTTTTAAATAAATTCACCCAACTGATTTAGAGTATAGAAGGAAGGTTCTTCCATATTCTGAAGTCAAATGCCACACAGTGAGGGAAAGTAACCGTGAAGATGAGAAGTTGTGTGCTTGTTTCTTGGGGCTACCATTAGAGGAGATTGACGCTGGCGGCCCGTGATTTTACTGTGCCTGGCAGCGCTTGGTAAACGGTAGCAACAACAACTGTGTCTCTCTCTTGTCCTTCCAGCATATTTGATACTGAAAGCGAAGCTGCTCAGGTCGTCTTTTGTAGCTTAGCTATCTATGACAACGCTTGACAGTTCCACTGATCTTAGCAAGGTCTAGCTCGACAGCTCATTAGCTATTGCGGTGACTCGATTTGTCGGCCCCAAGTGCCTCTTCAACACCTTCAGAACGAGGCACAAACGCTGCCGGTAGAGCAGCACAACAAACTACTCAGCAAACAGTTTCTGCTTAGGTGCTACCGCAGGTTTCACCTTTGCAAACATCTGCTTGAGCCAGAGCCGCCTTCCAGGCACGTCAGGAGACTCCTCCGCAATTACGCCTACGAGATCCAGGATAAAACGCACAGACAACTACTAGACCAGACAATTTAAGCTCCCGACCACCGAAAGCCGTAATCGGAGTCCAGCCACCACCTACAGCAGCTTCCCCGTGAGACCCACATAACATTGGCACAATGAGAGTCAGACGAAGACGACCGGTGATTTGCACTACACTGACTGGGTTTAGTATTTCTTCTACAACAACAACAACTATGTAACTTTTCCAAGTCCCTTTCTTATTTGAGTTTGGTAAAAGGAGCTAATGAACCTAATCCGACCGATTTTTCCAAGGATATGCTAGATTACCAGGTTTGGCCATCCGAAAAGCAAAATTGTGTGAGTAACTACGGCAGCCACGTCACCTGGGACTCGGCTGCAGAATTGTGCCCGCTCGTTTCGCACATATTCACACACTAATCCAATTAGTCGACAACGAAGTAACATCGGCGGGCGCTGCTTTAATTTTTTCGTATATTAACCAACGAAATCTCCTTTTTTTCGTAAACAAACCGTCGTCAGCTAATCAGCTGATTTCTCGAAAATCTCTGAGAGCCGGTTAACGGCATGGTGAAAAGATTTTTTTTGGAGGCGGTGTATGTAGGAGACTGTTATTCGGCTCTGAGCGTCACTTGGGTTGTGTTCAACAAAATTTAGTTTTTGTTAGTGATATACGAACGCCATTGCATGAGCATTGGCGGTGTTTTTACTTTGGTATACCACTAACACGAGCTAAATTTTGTTACACATATCCCAAGTGACGTGCCAGCCAAGTTCCCCGCAAACCATGTTTTTTTTCACCACAGCTATCAAGAAAACCTTGAAATATATCATCCTTGGGTTAACGGGCCACAACTGTATACATTTTACTCAGTCAACTGTGCTAATTTTTGTAAACTGAATTTGGGCGTTTAACCCATGGGTTTCGTGGGCTCAAAAAATCGATTTTTTTGGCTTATTTTTATTATTATTATTTCTACAATATCTCAAGAATATTATCCTAAATTTTTAAGTCGATCTGAATAATATTTTCAGAGATACAGCCTTTAGAATGTGTGCGCTCCAAGCCACTTTTATTGTTACTCGAAGCTTTAAACTCGTTTTTCTCGGAACCGTGTTTTCAAAGTCGGTTGTCAAATGTTCTCGAAAACTACTCAGCCGATCTTGATGAAATTTTACACAGGTGTTAGTGATACAGTTTACTCGAGCTTGAACGAAGGATTTTTTTTTTTCAATTAGAACTATTTAAAAAAAAAAAAAAATGTCAAGCAAATTTGACCAAAATTTTCATTTTTTTGGAAAAATGTCTGCCAAAATTCCAATTTTTACTTTTCTTTTTCTTTCCTTCGTTCAAACACGAGTTTATGGTCTTAACTAAAACACTTATTTTGCTGACAACGCGGACGCATCTTTTTTTCGAGGGGTCACCGGTAATGACGTCACAATGGAGGAGTTTTAATTTTTTTTTTGAAAATTTCAGAAATTATTCTTTAAATATGTATCTATAAGAACGGAAAAAGTTTGAATTAAATAATTTTTTTTCTATATAAAATAATAAACCTTTTTTTACGCGACGAAACCCATGTAACCCCTTAAACGTAATTAAACTGGAAAGCATAGAAAAAAAGGGAATTGGAAATCATAATCAATTTGGCTTTGCTGTGGTGAAATTTCTTATACGAGTTTTGTTAAAAGGAATAGATGAGCTTGCAGGTGCTCGTCTTTCTACATTCTTTGACCTTAAGGGTACCCGGTGGTCTAGAGTACGAAAATTTCACCTATTTTCACGATTTTTTTTTGCCATTAAAAATTTAAAAAACGATGTTTCAACTTTTCGGACTTAGTACGTTTATTGAGCATACAAAAAAATTTGTTGTTTTACTTTTGAAACAATATTTATTATTATAAAAATGCCGCTGAAGATGACCCTCTCGAAAAATCGAACCCGGACGGCGTAGATGATTTCGAGACTTCTACTCATCTGAAACACAAAATTCAAGAAGATTATTAATCAGAAAGAGTGCAGTTATGATCAGAACTAGAACAAATCGAAAAAATGAAAAATTGACAAAATGGGGCACTTTTGAAAAAAAAGTTCGTAAAATCGGGGTTTTTCCACTAGTTTTTTAGTTTAAGAAGTAGGAAATTATTTAAATAAAATTATGATTCTAGTTCCGACGATAGCGATATATGTTGTGAACAACATATCCAAATTTCAAGTGATTCGTGCCGAAAAAAGTCGTTTCGAGATACTCGTAAATGAGTTTAAAGTTTAAGGCACAGGAGCGCGCGGACCGCTCTCTACCTAGCTAATGGGCTGTAGAAGCTATAATATTGGGAATTTCCGCATGAAAATTTCACAGTATATTCTTAAGGCACTACACTTTTGAAATATCGAAAAAAAACAAAAACATAATTTTTTGAAATTTCTAGACCACCGGGTCCCCTTAATTTACCCCAAAGACCTATTTCATGCGATCTCTCAAATTTCCTTGAATAAATTCCTCCACTCAAATAGATGCACACACGTGCAAATTTTTTATCTCTTTCAACTTTATTACTTTAACTGATTTCTCCTACTTAAAAAAAATGTAAATTTCTATTTGCAAATAGATTGAAATGAGAATTTCTTCTCTGGCGCCGGAATAATTTCACGTTTGGTATAAAAGTACATTAATTTTATGATTACATTTATCAAAAAAGTTTATATGTGTGCATTTGTATCTTCACATACATACACACACATATCCATGTATGCATAGTTAATCGAGCGATCGCTATCAAAAGCGTTAAGGCCAATGCAAACTTTTGCAATAGTAAACAGAAAATATCAAGAAGAAAAAAAAAGAAGAAAAATTTGCATAAATAATTAACAAGTTGGTCGAATGAATTTCATAAAGTGGAAAGTAACCGAAAAATTTTAAATAAAAAATAAAATGAAATTTGTTACTTCCAACCCAAAGTTCACTCGCGCATGTGACTTATGAAGCTACTCAACACATACGAATATGCCGAAAGTGCGGAATTGACAGGCAGGCAAATAAAATAGATAAACAAACGTACAGCGCAAACAAAAAATAAATAAATAAATAAAAATTAACTGAAATTCAAGCGAAAAGTAAACATGACAATCAGTCAAGCACTCACACATTGCAGCCAGCAGTCACAGCCGGCGAAAATGACAGTTAATTTGAAATTTGCATGCGGATTATGGATTGCCATATTTGAACGTACGAATATTTGCCTACTTAGGCTTTAAATAGGCGTGCTAAAGCGGGTTAAGCGGCTAGTAATTGTGGCTATTCAACAAAAATTTATATCTTTTGTTTTTGTAAACTCACGAGAATTGGCTTTTGAGTAGCTTTCTTCGAGTCAGCAAACCTGATTGACGTTCGAGCTACAACGCCAATGACAATGACCGACGGTCAATAAGTAATAAGCCATTTCACTTTGTTTTGCTTTTTGAAAGCGTGTTTGCATATTAATTTGTCTATTTTAGATTTTTTTCTTTTTCAAAAACTTTTGGCTAATGTAGAATGAAGTTGTCACTGGCACGGCCTTTTCCCCACTTTATCATTTCAAGTGGCCCCAACTGCAACGAAAAGTGATAAAAGTGAATTCAACTACAACTTTCTGACACACACACACACACACACACAAACGTAAGCGCATGCCTGCACGCCAAAAATATGCTTAATTAATTTGCCTTCATTGTGCGTTTGAAGTTGTAAGAAGCTATTGTTTTTTACATTTGGTGTTGTTGTTCTATGTTATTCTAATTGTGTGGCGCATGCGCGCATACTTTGGTATAGAATAGCAAGAGAATTGTGAGTAATTTCTATTTTTTATCAGATATATGTACAGTAGTGGCAAAAAAAGATAGACACTTAGCTTTTGTATGCATTCAATCAATGCATGCGATGATGAACTGTTGTATGCACATTTTCTTGTACTGATCTCGTGCTCTTAGCAACAACACACAAATATAGCTTTCCGATAAAAAATGAAGAGAAAACACAATCGACACACTTAACTGGATTAGCTTTAGTTTTCGTCGTAAATCCATTTTAAGAGATGGTCTTGGCATTTTAGTGAGTTCCTGCTTCATGATTCTTCATCAATTCTCAGTAGGGTTGAGTTCTGGGCTCTAGATGGGGAGCACGTAACAGTGTTTTAGTGGCAGCAGCTGAGTGCTTAGAAAGGAAAGCGCAAAGTTGTCGGCAACTCTTCTGTTGCATAAAGCAACACACACCTTTTGCAAAATATCGATGTGAGTTGCTGAATTCATTATGCCATCGATCTGGTGATCCCAATCCAAGTTCTTAGAAGGGTTAATTTCGTAGACTATATGTCTGTCGTAAGAGAAATTGTAAGTTGTTCAAGATACCCAAAATCCTGATTATCTCGATCAGAAGCAAAGTTCATCAAAAAGGGTCGGGATTATACTCATATGAAAGGATTGGATCCCATTATCATGGTATGAAAAACAACTCCATATCATTATACTTCGGGCATCGTTTTAATAATTTTTTAGTAAATCAAGCTGACAGTTCTTTTTGTGGGGTTATGTGAATATAGAAAAATAGTTTGAATTGGCTTAAAAATCGCCTTGACAAATTTTATTTTTTGAAGGGCTTGTCATATAAAAAAATTAGAGCATTCGTTCGTATATGGAATTTTCAGCCACTTTAAAATGGCACAATATTGTACCAAAATTGAATGGGCTATAAAACCGATTTACGCAGAATGACTACAAAGTTTGAAATTTCGATGAAAATTATTTCAATCATATGACCTAGTTATATGATAGTTATTGCAGTATGAACTATACTTTTATAAAAAATAAGGTAAAAAATGAAACTAGAATAAACAATAAAATAATTAGATAAAAAATTAAATAAACAAATAAATCCAAAATTAGCTACAAAACATCAAATAAAAATAGCTACAAAAAAATAAAATAAAAAAACTAAAATTAATAATAAAACAAAAATTAGATAAAAAAATTATTTAAAAACAATTAAATTAAAAAATAGCTACAAAAAAATTACAATAAATAAAAAAATAGATAAAAAAATTATATGACAAAAAAATAATAAAAAAATTAATCTAAAACCAAAATTAAATAAAAAAACATAAACTTTAATAAATAAAAATAGATACAAAAAACTTAAATAAATGAAAAGGAAAACAAATAAAAAAGAATTACAAAAAAACATTAAAAACAAAATTAAAAAAATAAAACAAAATTTAAAGAAAATTAAAAAACAAATAAAAAAATAACAAAAAAATAAAAAAATTAAAAAAAATGTAAAGTTGTTAGAAAAAGCAAAAAAAAAAACAAATTAAAAGTTGTTAAAAAAAGCAAACAAAAAATTAAAACATTATTTAATATAAAAAAAATATGTAAAAAAATTAAAATTAAAACAAAATAAAAAATATAAATAAAAACAAAATTAATAAAATATATATAAATACAAAATTAATAAAAAAATTAATAAATAAAAAAGAAAAAATTTAAAACAAACAAGCAATTAGGTAGAAACTAAAAAAATTATAATAAACAAAAAAAACTTTATAAAAAATGAAAAAAATTAGATAAAAAATAAAAAAAGTAAATAAAAAATAAAAAAGGTTAGGTGAAAAAATGAGTTAAAAAATAAAAAAAATTGGGGGTCATGATCTTCAAAATGTATGTATCCTCGTATATTAGGGTACGAAAAAAATGGGTGCAGTTTTTCCACTCATTTTATTATATTTTGAGTATATTTTAAGATTCCCAGCAAAAATATTCTGCAAAGTACCTCCAAAAATCTAATTTTTTATACGGAAAATTAATTTTTAAAAATATTTTCCCAAAAATAATCACCTCTAACGATAAAACAGTTTAAGCTTTAAAAAAAATGTTTTTCTATTGCAATTATAAAATTTATTATATTCCAACACTTCCTCCAAACTATTTCGAAAAAATAAGTTTTGTGTGAGCTGGATCAATTTAAGAGTACCTCCAAAAATCTAATTTTTTATAATGAAAAGTGATTTTTAAAAACATTTTTTCCAAAAAATAACCTCAAACGATAGAGCAGTTTAGGCTTAAAAAATCTGCATAAAAATGTTTCAAAATTGTTTCATCGAAATCAATATAATGAAGTTTTTAAAATAGATTTAAGGAAAACTTGAATTACCAATAACCAAAGTGGGCTTCTAAGGTATCAGTGCAAAGATATTTTCTATTTTCTTACTGTTTTCATCTTTCACAAGCATAAAACCACTTACTTTCGGTTCCAATTGCGTCGATAAAATTTAAGTAAACCTTTTTTATTTAAAAAAATAAATAAATAAAAATATAAAAAAATTTGATAAAAACAAATAAAAAATTAAAAAATTTGATGAAAACAAATTAAAAAAATTTATAAAAAAAATATTTATAAAAAATATATTTATAAAAACAATATTTATGAAAAATATTTATAAACAAAATATTTATTAAAAAAAATATTTATAAAAAAAATTATAACAAAAATATTTATAAAAAAAATTTAAAAAAATGTATAAAAAAAAATATTTATAAAAAAAAAATTATAAAAAAATAATTATAAAAAGAATATTTATAAAAAATTATTTATAAAAAAAAATATTTATAGAAAAAATATTTATAAAAAAAAATTAAACAAAAAATTATAAAAAAAGTATTTATAAAAAAAGTATTTATAAAAAAAATTTTAAATTAAAAAAAATAAAACAATAGTCTAGACTTTGCAATATGTCGCACTACTATTATTATAACACAGGTATCATATACATACCGGGGTTGGGATTTATTGGAATAAATAATTTTTTAAATAAAATAAATAAATGAATAAATCTTTTATGCATAAATTGTTCGTGATTTTATTCGTTTTTTTTTTATTTTTTTTTTTAAATTCTTATTACGCATTGATTCGTACCGGAAACTTTTTTTCTTCCACGTGAGAAAATCAATATATGCCTCTTATTATTGCTCACTGGTAGTAAATCTGCGCTTCTAGTTGTTCACCGTTACGAAAGGATTTTATTTGAACAACCTCAAAGCTTCAGTTAGGATCCAGCATGAAAAAATTATCCTAATTCTATAAAATTATATTACATAGATATTGGGGCACTTGGTTATGGGTAATAAATAGTGACATAGAAAGTTCCAAAAACGGCGTTTGATTCTACTGTATCACATTTAACAAGGAATAAGAGTGTTGAAATTTATTTATGTATATGGCGGAAATACGCTACACCGGCAGGGAGAAAATAATAAAAAATCAACGAGTATTTTGAGCTTCTTCAAACTTTAATTTTGCTACACTAAAATTTAATGGACTATACAACTGCTTACCCAAATTTTTTTTTAATTAAAAAATGTGAAATTTTGATCAAAATTTGTCGAATTTTTAGAAAAGTTACAGAAAATTTAAAACTTGGATTACTATGGCCTTTAAAATCAACTTAATTCTTATAAAAAAGTAATTGAAATTAAGAACTACTTTATTTCTCATAGTCAAAACTTGTTCATTTTTGGTGCTTTTATAATAATTTAGGGGTTAGCGTATATGTATGTAAATCTATGGTTTCAAACGTTTGAGCTCAATTGCGATAGGCTTGCATTGGTATTTCCTTCAGCCAAGTATTGCTGGGAACTCGAGTTTGTAATGTTTCTTTCCGCCCCTTTGTTTGATTTTCATCTTTTTCTACTTTACATTTTCTGATTATAAAGAAATGGGGTTTTCTCGCAAAGTCATGTACATATATTTCATTTTTTCACAAATACTTGCACACTCTGTGATTGCTGCTTTCTTTTGCTTGTGATGTCCAATCATAAATATTTCCACAATTGCTCGAAAACAATATGTCGTCACCTTCGTTGGCACTCTATTTGCTTCCACTTAAATGGTCATTTCTTAGCTTAAATTGTACAACTGCGATTAATTCATGTTTCCCTATTGACGCCTACACGAACAAATTTCAAGAAAACAAAGTGGAGAAAAAATCGAGAAAATAAAAATGTAATAAAAAGTGAAATAATATTTGTTCATGACCACAGTTGTGTCCACTAAGCACACTTTTACATAATCCATGTGTACAAACATACATAAATTTGTGTATACATTAGGGTGGGTCATGTGTATTGAACTATTTTTTTGTTTTGGAAATCGTTAACAGCAGATTTGGATTCTACATACAATTTTAAGAAAAAAAAAGTCCATTAGCGCATAGCTTTAAAGTAAGTTTTCAGCCCGCTAAAATTTTAAAAGAGGCTATACCTGTGCTCACTTAACTAAGGCACTTCATCTTTATATAATATTTTATATATTTTTCGTGTTAAGTTTGTTTTTCGTTAATTTTTGACAAAAATAAAGTTAAAAGCCTTGTAAATACAAACCATTTTTTGTATAAAATTCAAAAAAATTTTAATAGAGGTAGTAGCATACGCCGATGACTTGGTCCTAATGGTACCGGGACCGTTTCCCCTCAGTTATAGCTGAGATTTTGGAAGGGCCGTATCGTGTAGTGATACCCGACTCCAAACTCCATTGAAGCTACACATTGTAAATCGGGTAAAGAAGGCCAGTACAGTCTTCTATTACTGCAAATCTATGTTCGTCAAAAAATGAGGACTCAAGCCACAGGTCGTGCAGGGGTTTTGTCAATTTTAACTTATGGCTGTCTGGTTTGGTGTGAATCTCTTCGGAAGGGCCATAATATCACTAAACTGGAGAGGCCGCAAAGGACTGCGTGTATTGGCATCACCGGATCATGTAAAACTTGCCCAAGTGCTGCCTAGAATGTCGTTTGCACTTACTTCCCATCGACTTTTACGTCCTTTCCATCGCAGCTCAAAGTGTAATCAGGTTAAAGGAGGTTTACCTCTGGAGGCAATTTCTCAAGGGACATGTTAGCATTTTTGGGCAGTTAACAAACACCGTATTTCTCCGAGCTTCGGAAAGATCTCTTCATCTGTAAACTGGAGTTTGCGGGTCGTGCTAGGGCAATCTTTCGAAATAGGCAAGATTGGATAGAGAGGAAAATTTGCGCCGAAGCTTGCACCACTGTTTTCACTGACGGCTCCAAGATGGAATCAGAGCGGGGGTTTTCCCTAAATCAGCCAATATATCTATTTCCTTTAAACTGCCGAACACTGCTTGTGTTTTTCAGGCAGAAATCTTTGCGATCCTGCAGGCATACAAAAGGCTTAGGGAAGGTGGGATCAAGGAAGATATTAATATTTTCTCCGATAGTCAAGCCGCGAACGAGGTTTTAGCGACGCCATGGTCCAGAACCAAACTGGTTAACTTCTGTAAGAAGGTGATTAAATCTCTTGAGTGTGCAGGTAGCATTTCTGTAATCTGGGTTCCAGGACATAGGAACATGAACAAATGAAGCTGCTGATGAGCTTGCCAGGAAGGGAACTGAGTTGGCCTCAGGGCCTTCCTATCAGGTCATAGGCATCCCCCTGACAGTTGTTAAAGGGAAACTGCACAAATTATTTCTCAGGATAGCGCAGAAAAGATGGAGCTCCATTTCGTCGTGTGCTATTTCGAAAACCCTTTGGGTCGTAGTACACTATACGGAGAACTCAGAAAGACTTGGGGACTTCACGCCATTCTATTTCTAAACTCTTAGCTGTGTTTACCTATTACTGGGCGATCGGCACACACGCAGAAAAGCTAGGTTTACCATTTTATCGCAAAAGCTGTGGGAACCTTTCAGAGAACGTGACTGTTGAGCACTTTCTCTGTAAATGCCAGGATTTGGCAGCTAGACGATTAAGGCCACTGGGTACTCCTTTCCTCGACTGTCTGATGCAGTGCGCCAACCTAAATCCCATCAATCTTCTCCATTACATCAACAGCTCTGCTTGATTGTAGATATCTTCCAGTTGGGGATCTCATAATGGTATCTAAACGGTGCTTTAGCGCTACTTGAGGTGCTTTAGTGCTATTTGGGGAGTGTCAGTGTGGTGTTTCAGCCATTCCACCTACATACATACCTACCTAACATATTTGAAAAAAAAAAAAAAAAATTATCACCAAAGAAGAAATTATACTAAAAAAGGTTTATTTCAAATTTTTAGAAATTTTCTGTGTATTTCATGTGTAATTCAATTGTAGCCCATTTACTTTTAGTATAATAAAGGGAAAATTAATTGCACTAAAGTTTGCAAAAATAAAAAAAAAAAAAGTTTTTTTTTAACACTGAAATATATATAAAAAATACTATGTATATAATAAATAATCAATAATACAAATACTTTATACTAAATATATGAAAAAAGTATATTCTTTATACCAAAAAATTTCCCGACACAAGTTTGTATTAAAACACAACATTCATACTACTTAAGTAAATCTCCATATTACCTTCATATTAATTAAAGATAGTCTCTTCTAAGATTTGGAGGCTTACAGTTGATTTTAGAACTATGCTCTACTGTACCTTTTTTCTTATAATTTTATGTGGAATCCGAACGATGTCGAAAAAAATTTGCCCACCCTAATGTACATGCATACATATGAACATACATTCCTATAAATATGTAAACAATTGTAAGCCTCCATCATACATGCACATATGTACATACATACGTACACAAACAATTGTATTTCTGGTGTTAATTTGTTGGTGTGAATAAAATGATTGTGCACTCGTAGTTCTGCATTTTCTAGTTCTTTTATATTTTTTGTAGTACTTTTCTAATTCTCGTCTTTCTTTCCTTTATCACATTTTCGTATCTTGTATGTGCATATACTGTGAAATTTATTATTGACGCAGAACTCACAAGCACTTTATTATTGCCCAGTGCTAGTGTACTTGAGTTTAAGAAAATTTATATAGCGATCCTCCATTATATCCTACACTGCTGGCTTCTGCCAAATACAACAAAACAAAAGAGCTTGGTTTGTGCGCGTGTTTGTATTGCGTGGGCTCTTGTTGAATAGTTGAATAATTTAAATTTTTCCTTCTGCCACATTTTGATTTTGCTGGCGATTAGAATATAATATTTGCTTTTTTGCGTTCATGATCTTCAAAATGTATGTATGCTAATATGTATTAGGGTGCAACACACTCTAAAAAACTAAAAAAAAAATGGATACTGTTTTTCCATTGGAATTATAAAATTTATTATATTCCAACACTTCCTCCAAAATATTTCGGAACAATATTAAGATTTGTGTGAGTTGGAGCTATTTGAAAGTACCTCCATGAAATTCCAAACTCCACCAATTAAATTTTTATTGAAATTTTTTTTAATGAAAATCGATTTTTAAAAGTATTTTTCCCAAAAAATCACCTGGATTGGAAACTGTTTAAGCTTAAAAAATCTGCATGCAAATTTTTCAAATTTTTAGCCACGGAATTAAAATAATGAAATTTTTAAAAAAGGTTTAAGGAAAACTTGAATAGTTCAGCAAAATCTTAACCAATTTAACTTTTAAGGATAGTTCAACCAAATCTTAACCAATTAAGACTTCTAAGGTATCAATTAAAAGGTATTTTCTCACTTCTTCCACGTTCCACAAAATATGAAACCTCCATTTCCGTTCTGTTCCGATTCATTGCTAAAAGTTTTAAGGGGTTAGGGGTAGTCAGAGGCGCGAAAAAATAACGATTTTCAACAATAGTTTTTTGCAAGTCAATTGCTTTATTTTACAAAAATAAAAACATAGCATTAATACATCATGCCTCGGCTTGAGTTTAGCAAAATTTCAAAAACAAAAACAAAAAATTAATAATTGTAAAAGTTATCGCTGTTTGTTGGAGCCCGTCTCTACAGATTCCCTTGTGGTGATCATCACAAGTGCTTGGAGATTCATTTAACATCAATCGGACAGGAGAAATTAGTTGTATCAATAGATAATCGTATGCCTGATCGAAGCTTTGTCTTTTCACTGAACTGAACAATATGGTGGCCTCAGGAAATATTTTTCAGATTTTCCAGAAAAAAACCGAAATTTTTGAAAAAAAATCCTTCGATCAGGCACGAGTTTTTCTTGTTTTTCAAAAGCAGTATAAATTTTATTGAAATCTACCAAGCAGTTTTCAAATTACAGTGATCACCACTTCAACAAACAGAGTTCTGAGAAAAATGCATTTAAAGTTTTGCGAACGCTCCGGAGCGCCCGAGTGCCCTTTCTTAATTGTTGAATAACTCAAAAAGAATTTTGACGGATTCACTTCAAATTTTCACACAATATTTAAGATGTGATACTTTAAGAAAATGAAAAAAAAAAATCAAATTTGTGAAAATTATGGCTACCCCTTACACATTTTTAAGCAAACCTTGTAAACTTACACTCTTCTATCATGTGAGACTATTTTTTAATAAACTTATTCTTAAAAACCCATTTTACTTATAAAAATATCCATTTTTGGTGGTATTTTTAAATCAACGATTTTAACGGAAATCTCAAAATTTTTTCAAAATATTTTGGTGATAGTCCTAAAATATAATAAATTTTTTAATTTCGGCGAAAAAACTGCAGCATTTTTTTGGTGAGCCCTAATGTACTTGCATATGCAAAATGTATTTTTAGAATTTATAAAATTATTTGCTATTCTTGAAAGCAATTATTACGTACATATGTGTATGTATGTATGTATGTATGTATGTAAATGTGTGCAAAAATTTCTTTCTTTGAAATTATTTTCTTTAAGTTATACCTTGAAGGCATCCAGCTGAAAGAGTGCGTACACATACATAGAAGGTTAATCCAGAGAATTTTATTTGCTTAGTGAAGAGGTATTTTGCAAGTGATTTTCTCACTCACTCTTTTATTAAAAATTAATTCATTAAAACATGCTCGAATAAGATAACGCAAGACCTTGTTCGGGCTGATAAGATTCGAAGCCTCTGTGACATGCTGTGCTATTTTTCATATTTCTTCTGATTGTTTTCGCCTTAAAATAACACCAGACAACATGAATTTTCATGTCGAACTGCGACTATTTTTTCTTCAAGTATAATCGTATGGTATGTAGCTCGATCTCCAAACCACAAAAATCAATGGACTTATTTTTTCATATATTTTTTTATTTTACGTAAGTACAGAGTACAGTGAATGCACATAAATAAAGGTTTTGCTTAATTTTTCTGCCTGGAAGGAAAGTCCAAATTTAAAAAATTTAAAATTCTAAAAAAAACGGCTTCAAAATGTCCAATTAATTTACTATGCTTCGGTAAGTAAAAGTCTAATCTAATGAGATACTAGGCAGCATCCATTCGCCACTTCTCCGCTCGCTATCTCTGGGCTCTGATACCAAAAAAAAATTTTTCCACATCATAAAAAAGAGCAGCTTGTGATAATTTCAGCATACTTACTTACACTTTTTAAGCTCCAAAATGAGCGACACCAGGCTTGGCTTTTGTATTTTGCGACCAATAATGAATACACCGCAAAATTATAATAAAACTGACTTTATTGTTTTTGTTTTTTTCAAAATTCATCTCTCCTTGCTAGTCTGCACTCGCTTGAACCAATTTTCAAAGCCCTTTTGCCACTTAAGATTGGACACCTCCAAAACGAGCTGTTTAAAAGCTTCAAGAGTTTGTTCAGGTGTTGAAAAACGTTGAGCTCGCATTTTATTTTTAATGATCGGGAATCAAAAGAAATCATTAGGCGCCAAATCAGAACTGTAAATCGGATGAACCCATGGCCTATAACTTTGATCTTTTAAGTGCTCAAAAATTCTCTTGTGTGAGCCAATACGTGAGAGCTCTCTTTGTCTGGGTGAAGGATGTTTCGTCTTCGGCGGTTGGTTTTCCTTAATTCTCCAAAAACTGCTGGCAAACAAATGGTTGTTTACTACGCAGAATTGATTGTTTTGAGTTTTTCTAGTGGCACAGTTGCAGTATGAGCCGACTTGCCGAATCAACAGTCGCCCATTTGCTTTGAGGTGCTTCCTTCGCAAACCAATTTTGTTGAATGAAGCTTGTCTTGGAACATCCTTACTGTCTATTGTTGTTTGCTTTTCGGCTCATATGCATAGATCCAACATTCGTCAACTGTTACGATGTCATAGACGAGTTTTGAATCACCGCCGCGGAATTTCTTTAAAATTTCCTTACATCAATCGACACGAGTGATTTTTTCGGCTATTGTGAAATTATGCTGTATCCAACGAGAATATATCTTCTTGACGTGGAAATGTTCATGCGATATTCAATGTATGCTGGTGCCACTAATGCCCAAGGATACCTCTATTTCGCGATATGTCACACGAGGATTTTGCGTTATCGATCGATCGTTTCTGTCACAATAATCATTTTTGGACCGCCTTAAAAAAAATTCATCCTGCATGCATCGAAGCAAGTTTTTGCTAAAAAAACCAAATTTTTCAATAAAAATGTCGATAACCTCATACAAGAGTTTAAAGATCTGTGTAAAACTATATCAACGGAATCTAAGTAATAAGATTTTTGATGATATTTCTGACTTTTTTCCAGGGACCCAACCAGTTATGATTTTTAGAAGAAAAATTTGGAGAAAAAATAAAGGTACTGCTGAAAAATTCACTTTTACTCTTTCAGTCAAATCATAATGGAGAAAATTTGGTTTATTTTTTTTCCGGCAAAAATAAAATGCTTGGCTGCATAAGAAGAAAGCGCTCAGCTCAATTTAACCCTTTGAGGCATTAATCAATAAAGTCTTGAAAAAAATGATTCACGGTTTAAATAGCTTTATTAAAATAGCTACATTAAAAAAAATATAATGAAAAAGTCTGATATTTTAGTTTTTTTTTTGAAGGAACCATATAGAAAAACTAGTTTTCAAGTACAATATTATATGAAAATCAGTTTAAAAGCAGGAAAATTAATATTCGACTCCATTAAAATACAATCTTTTCAAAAGGAACTTAGGTTTTACTTTGTTATCGTTTTATGAAAATGAATCAGTCCAAGGCGCATTCATTAAAGGTGGTGGTAATAGACCAACAACACTGTTCTTTACGTTTGATTGTCAAAGCAAAGTATTGAGAAACTAGAAAACAAATAATGAATTCGCCGTGTTTCATTCTGAGCTGACAGCCATATGGACACGGCGAAAATAAAAAACAAATCAGCTGATTTACCAATACCACCTTTAATAGATTCGCCTTGATTCAGTCGTACTTCAAATCTGCTTTTTTGCTCCCTTGCGAAAAAGTGAGGTTATTTGGAGATGTCATAAAACCATAGACAATTTTTCAAAAATATAATTAATATATATTTGATGGAATAAAATAGTTTGAACTATTTTATGATACTTAATTTGGAAAAGAAAATTTTGATAAAATTGAATCAAAACTGCAATGTCTGTCATATATGGGGTCGTATGCGGTAAAGGGTTGAAGTGCGATTAAATTTGGTAGCAAACGATTATTCGTGATTTCTAGATTTCAAAAACTTATTGAGTTAACTGAGTGACTGCTTTAACAAACGTGGCAAAAACCAGCTGCGGTTTGATTCTCTTATAGCCTAAGCGTTAGTTGGTTTAAGAGGAGATTTTTCCAGAATCCAACTAGTGTTTCCGCACCATTTTGTTGCCACATCCTCGTTACCAACTTGTTTAACAGTTATTTACAGCAAGACTATATCCAGTCTGTGCGGTTTTGGAACCTTATTAGGTTGTTGACATCTAAGCCAGACAGCTGTTCCAGACTCTCGAACAGCGGTTTACCCAGGGTTAACATTCTGTTCTTCCATAGGGCAGGGCATTCGCTGAGGAAAGGAAGATTGTTTCCTTTTTCTCCGGTTGTTTACAACTATGACAGTTTGTATTGTGAGGGATACCCATTTTGGCTGCTTGTTCTCCCACAGACCAAAAGCCAGTTATGACTGCCGTTAGTCTCCAGGCGTCCCGTCGTTTCATGTTTATCAATGTAGACGATGGCTTAAGGTTATAGGTGCCCCATAACGTTCTGCTGATTTTGCATTTCGTCTGGTCTCTCCATCTACAATCTGAGATTCGAAGGTATTTTAGGGAAATTGCACTCTTGACTGTATTTAGTCGTGTGAATACCGATTCTGCAAGAACTTTACTCATGGCAGATCCCTCTCTTCCCAGTTCATTTGCTTTTTCATTGCCTTCAATGCTACGATGTTCCGGGACCCAGATTAAGATAACTTTAGGATTTTCGCTCAAGGTGGTAAGGCTAGTCCGGCTTTGTTCCACTACTTTAGAGGTTGTTGTAGCTCAACCCAGTGCCTGGATTGCAGCTTAGCTATCCGAAACAATAGCGATATTGCCCTTAAAAGAGGGATCTGCGATTAGTAACCTACAAGCTTACCCAATTGCCAGTACTTCCGCCTGAAAGATACTGCAAGCATTAGGGAGACGTACAGATCTTTCAATTTTAAGTCTATGAGAATATATACCAGCTCCAATACCACAATCCATTTTACTGCCATCTGTATAGACTGTAGTGTCGAACTTGTTTAGAGAGAATCGCTTATTCCATTCTTCCTTAGATGGAAAGAGAGTGGCAAAATTCCTATTGAATGTTACCATCGGGACGATATAGTCAGTACTCACCGAGGTTAACTGAGTTTGTCGCAATAATAGGCTGGCATGACCATACGTTTTTTCTTTCCAGCGACCCGCTTCATTTAACCTAAATGCACTCATGATTGCCGTTTTCTTAATATGTAGGTCTATTGGAATAACGTGTGCCAGTACATTGAGAGTCTCTCTGGGACATGATCTGATTGCACCGACCGTTATTGCACAGGCTGATCTTTGTATTCTGCCGAGTAATTTGGTATTGTGCTCTCTCCGTAGAGCTTTCCACCAAACTACCGAGCCATACGTTAAAACTGGTCGTAAAATTGGTACCGAAAATTTTCGCCTTTTTCGCCTGCATGCTCAAACGTTTTCTTAAAATTCTGATTAAAACGTTTGAAAATTTTGATGAATTTTCCTAGTTAAAATTATATTAAAAAAATTAAATTTCAAAATTTATAATCACAAGGGGTGCACGAGGGTTTTTTGTCGACGGGCGTCTACAAATGACAGCTGAAAACTTACGTGGCAACGTCACGCGAGAACTTGATTTAAGGGTCACCTGTCAAATCGCCATCTATTTGAAGTGAATACATTTATTGGTTCACGAGAAGAAGAGTGAATATTTTGTGTACTGAAAAACTTGCTGGAACCAAATATAATTTTATTTGCTGGATCCAAATATAAATATGCAACATGCAAGTATTTTGTGTTGCAAATGAGTAGCGTCATAATGCACTTTTTTAAGTGTAAAATGCGTACACGATACTCGAAAAAACCACTTGCACTTTTTTCTTTAGAAAACCCACTGCACAGCATCAAAGCTAAAAATAAGAAATTGGAGCTCCATACCGGAAAAAAAGTAACAGCCTATGCGTCATCTCATTTCGCAGAGGAAGTCATTAACGCTAAAAAACTTGCAAATGGAAGCAGCCAGAAAAGCGTGTCCACAAAAAAACAAAAAAAAAAAAGTCGGAAATTATAATTTCGTTAAGAAAACAGCTAGACAAAATACACTCACTATTTACTTATGCGAGAGAGGGTGAGGAAGTTGTGGAAAATTGCATTTTCCGCCTACAACAAATTAAGGTAGAAAAAGCATGGAACGAAGCAAGGGAGCAAAACAAAATGGTTGCATAAATTTTGCAAATCGCTCAAGGTTCGCCACCATCACGTAAGCAGTGCGAGTATCTTAGCAGAAAGATGAAACCCAAAATTGCGAGAAGAGGGTAAGCAAAAAGATTGTAGCAACTGCGCCCGTATTTTCTCTACATTTTCAGTCGACAAGGATACACAGCATAGACTACTAGACGGAAAAGTTGCCATAACAACTAGCTGCCGGCGACCAAGTAGACGAGCCACCATAGCTACTGCTTCCTTAGCACAGCAGCCCCAGCTTCTGCAGCCGGTGACTGTTAGTCGTTAAAGTGCATACACTAGAAAATCGATATGTGCTTGTGATAGGGTGTGGTCCAGACATTGAGTTGTGAACGCCGCGCACACAGGGAAGAAGTGGGGCGAGTCGGTTAAGAAAATTACAAGCAAACTGCAAAAAAAAAAAATAAAAGCAAGAAAATATCAAATAAAACCAATGGCGGCGCACAATACTTTGCGAAACTAAGTAGCGCTAAGGGTGGTTGGGAGTTCATACGGTACCCAACTGCCACTAGTAAATATGCACAAGCGCAATCCATCGAGATTAACTTGTGGACTCAAACCAGGCACAGGCAACTGGAGTCTGAAACGTGGCTGGCATGCAAGCACTGGCCTTGAGCGGAATTGCAGCAATGCAATGCAGTCAAGTTTATAAGTAAGTTGAAGTAGAAGTCGAACTTGCGTGGCAGATATTAAAAGCAAACACTGCCAAAGAAATATGCGAACATATTAAATGAAAAGGGATGGAAAAAAGACACCAAGAATAAGAAATAAGCATTAACGCTACAAAAGCATATGAGCTGGTGGGTGGATAAGCTAAGGCAAAGGTTGACATGCAGCATCCCGCATCGAGTATATGCATGAGGCCAATGTCAATATTTGTTAAGGGCCAACTGACACTCAGGTACGGCAAATATAAAATTATGGCATAAAATCGAATTTGGAACCGGTAAGGAAACGCGATGACGAAGATGAGTTGAAAAGAAATCACAAGGGGTGTGTTAGGGTAGGGGCGCAGTGAGCACGCGTTGAAGGGGTGAATAACACGTAAGTGTTACTTAAAATATTTGATTCGTCAATAAGTGTAGTGCAATGAAGTGTTTGTAAGATGAGAAAATTAATGACACTTGGTGAGTGAGTGAGTGAGTGAGTGACTGAGTGTGAAAATGCAAAGATGCAAAGAAAAATAATGCTAAACCCATACATACACTTGTGTTCACAACATTCGTAGTGCGATGAGTTGAACAATTTTAACTATTTATTTATTTTTTATTAAAACCTTTTAGATAGAGTTTTTTCGAAATTTTTTTTAGACAAATTTTGTGAATTTTTTACAGTTTTTTTTTAGAAAAATTTTGTGAATTTTTTACAATTTTTTTTAGAAAAATTCTGTGCATGCAGTTTTATGTATACTTGTGAAGGACCTCTCTGAGCCGTTTGATACCATGCGAGGTTTCAGACAAAGCGACTCACAGTAGTGTGACTTATTTAACATGATGCTGGGAAAGACCGTGCGTACCACTGAACGTAATCGCTCAGATTACTGTTGGCGTACGCGGGTGATATAGACATCATCGGCCTTAACAACCGCGCTGTTCGTTCTGCCTTTTCCAATCCGGATAAAGAAGAAAAGCGAATGGGTGAGGAGGGGAACGAGGACACAGCGAAGTACCTCCTGTCATTAAGGGGGTAGTATGGTATTTCTTTTTTTTTCATTTTTTTTATATTTTTTTTTTTAATTATTCTATAACATCTTAAGATTATTGTGTGAAAGTTTGAAGTGCATTAGAGTAAAATTGACAAAGACACAAAGGATTAAGTATCTACCTCTCCAACCGGATTTCACGCTGCCGAAAGTCTTTAAACGCGTTTTTCTCACACTTGCCTTTTTTACGGTCGGTGTCCACTGTAGATTCATATCTACTGCACCGATTCTTTTCAAATTTGGTTTTTTTGTTTCTTTACTTTATTCACGAGGTAATTTTTTTTAAATTTTGTCATATTTTAAAACAACAAAGTTTTCAAGTTTTTTTTATGAAAAATCGGTGTTTTGACTTCAAAGCGCTTTAAAAAATTAAAAAAAAAAAAAAACAAAAATTCGACGTTGTTACCTGCGAAACTTTATTAGCTGATGAAATCAATTTGGTTTTTTGATTTTAGTTGATCCAGTAATGAGTTCTGAGGGACACCGCAATAAAACTTTTTTATGAGACGTCCGCGAAGATTCGCTGCCACCAACTCATTTCTTCATAAAAATCAATGAAAATTTCACACAATATTCTTTAAATATGACTTTATAATGAAGTAATTTTAAAATTTTGAATAAATCAACTGTGTCGACAAAAAAAAATTTCGAAAAATATGCTTGTTTTACACCGAATTAACCATACTACCCCCTTAAGCAAACAATCAGCGCACTCGCGGAGCGGCACCCACGTCACTCTTAACAGTTATGATTTCGAGGTTATAAGAGACTTCCTTTATCTAGAAACCAGCATTAACACCAATAATAATATCAGCCTTGAAATCCAAGTGAGAATCTCTTTTACCAACAAATGCTACTTTGGACTATGTAGGCAACTGAGCAGTAAAGTCCTCTCTCGACAAACAAAACTAACACTACAAGGCTCTCATCTTGCCCGTCCTAACGTATGGCGCAGAAGCGAGGACGATGAGGCGTCACTTGGAGTATTTGAGAGAAAGATTCTGCGGAAGATTTTTGGATGGCGATGGATCAATGAGTTGTATGAGTGCAGCAAATAATGAACCAGCGGCGAATAAAGCACATTTGTTGGGTCATCCTGAAAGTATTAGATGCAGCACCAGCTGGTGGTGGCAGGTGAGAGAACGCCTTTTTTGCGTTAGAAAGATCAAGTGGAGCAAGACTTGGCTTCAATCGGTGTGTCCGTCCAACTGGAGCCGGTTAGTACGGGAAAGAAACGACTGGTGAGCTTTGTTAAACTCGTCCAAAGTTGCTTAAGCGTTTATAGCGCCATTTAAAAAGAAAAAGTGACTCCTACTGATCACAGCATTGATAGATTCAGGAATTGAATTTAATAGCCTCACACAACTAATCAAGAACAGCCTTATGTGGACAAGCAGGAATATTTGGGGACAATCAAAGTTTGATGAGTCTTTGAACTCCTCAATCCTAATTTCTCATAAAAGTTTCAATATCTCAAAAGGAGTTTTGAATGCAATTAGCTTATAAATAAATATATAGAATTTTTAACCCTCAGATAATCAAAAATGCTGCATTCTATAATTTGGTTTTTCCAATAAAACAAACGACCCTTCTTCAAAATTCAATGGGTTATAAAATTGTATGCACGAAATTTTTACATTTCAAAAGTTTGAAATTTTTTCATCTCGTACTCAGGCTGAAATTTTATGTTTTAGGTTTTTGTTGTAGTATAAACTACATTTATATAAAATAAAATAAAAAAAAATAAAATGATAAAAAGCGTGCGCGACAGCGAAAAATTCCAAAGGGGGCAGGAGTATCCAACATTCTTTATTAAAATTCTAGAGAGCCTGCTGGATATGTGTACTCATCAAAACTATGGATACAATATTCCACCAAATTTATTGCGGTATTAAAAAACGAGTTGAATGTGCCTTAGATCATATCTGTCTAGAGACGAAGACCCCATTAAGACTTCATCAATCTTTGGTAAAATTTTTTAGTGAAATCCTGCGTTCGAGAATTGGTTGTGTGTCCATCACTAAATATGCAACAGGTGGTGCTCGAAAGAGTGGAGACCTCAATTAAGGCAACATAGTGTGTATTACATAACCCCAAATTTTCCCACGACAGTCGGTTCTACGTTACCGGAACGAACCGGATTTATCTGCGGTCCAGGACTGTCGCTCCAGCAGCATTCTCCATACATATTGTATATAGGGAACGGTTATGCTGCTACAACAACAAAATCGCAAACATTCATCAATTTAGTACGCCAAGAAGCGTTTTTTCAGGTTTCTACTCTCAGAAATGTGGAATTTGCTCACTTCAAGGGTTAGAATAATTGGCGACCGAAGTCATAAGCCTATTTTGGGTATGTTTTTCAGCGAGGCAATGAAATGAACAAAAATTGTAAACAAGGTCCTTTCTTGTAAATCTAATAAGCTGTATAAATAATTTATTTCAAAGTAGTAAAAAAAAAATAATTGTGGTTCCATAGTTTTTTTTTCACGGAAACCAATTTTGGTTGACTTTGCACTCCGGCCGGACTCTACGAAAATTTGCTTGTGTTCATACTAGGGGTGGGATTATTTTCGAATAATATTCGAATAAACATTATTCGAATAAAACGAATAATACTATTCGTTTCAAATAATTCGAATAGTTCATTATTCGAATACCTTACTATTCGAATACCTCACTATTCGAATACCTTACTATTCGAATACCTCACTATATATTCATTTACATCAGGGAGAAAATGCTTTTAAAAATATAAAAATTACATTGGCCCTTCTCATTGTGCATGCACTTGTACATAAACCGATTAGTAGTCCGCTAATCTAAATAAATATTTACCAAAAATATTCGAATAGTGAAGTATTCGAATAGTGATGTATTCGAATAGTAAGGTATTCGAATAGTAAGGTATTCGAATAGTAAGGTATTCGAATAGTGAGGTATTCGAATAGTAAGGTATTCGAATAGCATTATTCGAATAAACGAATAAAAAATTCGAATAAATATTATTCGAATTACGAATACCTCTCGAATAAAAGATTTTATTATTCGAATAGTCCCACCCCTAGTTCACAGGCCGACAGCATCTCAGACCCAGAAAGCGGACTGTATATTTTCGAAGGATTTTGATACGATGAATCCAAATCTGGTCTCAGAATTGCTCTATCAGCTCTGGTTCTCGTTTTTGCCCATATTTGAGGTTATGTAGCCTTGCAGATGTTTTCTTTCACCAAAATTAAAGGATGGCATCTTTAAATACAAGCCGTCTTTTTTCAAATGGCGTTGAGTTTGCTCAAATATCATTTTTTTCGCTGAGATTTCGCCATTTGAAATTTTCATGTTTCTAAATTTTCTACACCTGAAAATCGATTAAGATAACATAGACATGATATAGTCGATTACTAATTTTCTTGAATTGAGTATTATTTTTCTTAAAATTTTGTCTCACACTATAAGTGTGCTAACTCACCAAACCCCTACACTATCTAACCTTTGGGTACCGAGTCACACACAGCCCTAACCCCTAGAAACCACCCCTACCATACCGCAAGCAGGCTAACCCACCTAACCTTGGGAACAGCGAGTTTAGTCGCATATTTTTCTTGAAATAAGTCGTATTTTTCTTGATATC
>JAYXIM010004265.1:0-12913 GCA_037575425.1 Anastrepha fraterculus | reverse complement strand
CCGAGAAGATATGAACGACGAAAAGCGTGCCGGACGCCAGAGCACTTCAACAACAGACGAAAAAATTGATGAAGTGAAGAAACTGGTATTGGCCAAGGACCTAGACATATTGATTGGCTCGTGCCATTCGATTTTTTTCAATGATTTGGGCATGAAACGGGTCGCTGCAAAATTTGCACCAAAACTGGTTAATTTCGACCAAAAGCAGCATCGCATGAACATTGCTAATGAGATATTGGACTCTGTTCGCGACGACCCAAATTTGCTCCAGAGGATCATAACTGGAGACGAATCATAGGTCTATGGTTATGATGTGGAAACCAAAGCGCAATCATCTCAATGGAAGCTGTCGCACGAACAAAGACCGAAAAAAGCGCTCCAAGTTCAGTCGAATGTAAAAGTTTTGCTTACCGTTTTCTTCTTGCCACAGGGTAAAACGGTCAATAAGGAATATTACTGCAGGTTATGCGCAATTTGCGCGAAGCAATCCGCCAGAAACGCCCGGTTTTGTGGAAGAAGAAAAATTGGCTCACACATCATTGCTTGTGCGCGACTTTTTTACCAAAAACAACATACTAATGATGCCACAGTCACCGAAGTCCTCAGATTTGGCCCCCTGTGACTTTTTGAAGTGAAAACTTCTTTAGAATCGTTGGGAGTGATTTGAGGAAAAGTGAAACGAAAAAGCGACCCTCTTGGCTACGAAGCGTTATATGTATTATATGTTGATATAAACGTAGCGACGAGCTAAATAAAAATAAATTTTATTTATTTTTTTTTTTTCTTGTGATTCGAACCAAGGATTTTGGATCGGAAGCTCACATTGCTAGTCGCTCGGCTACCGCGCCATGCTGTTATTGTTGGCCTAAAAGTTATTTAGTTACGAAGCGTTATATTATATGTTGATATAAATAAGGCTACCGCGCCATGCTGTCATTGCTGGCCTAAAAGTTATTTAGTTACAAAGCGTTATATTATATGTTGATATAAATAATTTTTGTGAGCGTGTAATTCTCAAAAGGTTTATTAGGTTTTTTATTTAAAATCTATTGACTAGGTAGTGTGGTTATCAGTTTAACATCTGATAGATCCTCCTTCGGAGGACAACAAAAGTTAAACTGATTTTTGGAAATGGGCAGAGTGTCTTAGGAGCTTGCTCTCCACCTCTGCCACGGGTAGGCCCGGTATTGCAGTACCGCCGGGATTTCAGCCTTGAATAAATACAAGAAGAAATGTACATTTAGTTTCGGTGGGAAGACATACATTTTTATACGAATACAAATAGACGACGAACTAAATAAAAATAAATTTTATTTTTTCTTGTGATTCGAACAAAGGATTTTGGATCGGAAGCTCACATTGCTAGTCGCTCGGCTACCGCGCCATGCTGTCATCGCTGGCCTAAAAGTTATTTAGTTACGAAGCGTTATATTATATGTTGATATAAATAATTTTTGTGAGTGTGTAATTTTCAAAAGGTTTATTAGAAAATCTATTGAAGTAGGTAGTGTGGTATCTGTTCCTATCAGCTTAATATCTGATAGATCCTCCATCGGACGGCAACAAATGTTAAACTAATTTTTGGAAATGGGCGGAGTGTTTTAGAGGCTTGCTCCATCTCCGCCACGGGTTGACCCGGTATTGCAGTACCGCCGGGATTTCAGCCTTGAATAAATACAAGAAGAAATATACAAATACATTTAGCTTTGGTGGGAAGAGACATACATTTTTATATGAATACAAGTAGACGAAAATGGAAGAAATTTATAAGTCTGTTTCTTCGGTCCGTTTGGGTATTTTTTTGACAACATCGAAACCAAAGCATTTGTATCATATTTTATCTATCATAAGCCACTCGTATCATTTGTTGAAATTGAAAACATTGAGGATGATAATAAAATGAAGAAAATAAAATATGAACTTTATAGCAATATTATAATGAACCTATAATTATCCCGCTCCTAATGCTGCTTTCGTCTTATTCTCTCTCAGTTTGTTTTACGGAAGGTTTCACTTCTATCGAGTCTAACCGTTAGACTGGTATTTTTTTTTTTGTTCCCGAAACTGAAGAGGCCCATGAAAGGACGACGCTACGCTACGATTGACGAGGTAAAGAAGGCATCGAAGGAGGAGCTGAACAAGATAAAAAAATGGATTTTTGAAGTGCTTCGAATATTGGAAAAAACGTTGTCACAACTGCATAATACCTCATGGGGAATACTTTGAAGGGGACAGAATAGATATTAATAATTAAATAAATAATTTTTGAAAAAAAACACAAAGTTCACGATACTTTTTGAACACACCTCGTATTCTGATTCTGCATTCACTTTGTACATTTCTTAGAAGTATGCAACACTCCGCAAGATTTAGCAATAGTACCAGGTATCTCACAGAATTAATTGTAAATTCTACGCACTAACATTAACACCTCTGCCCTGTTTCACCGCACTGCGGAATTATTCGTTAGCTATGAGTGTAAAAGGTTGGCGCCAAAGATTGGAGCATCGTTCTCTGCTGCTACTAAACTCAAGCGGACTCTTTTCACCTACCGCTATGTAACTAATTTTTATTCTAAACACACAAGCCACAGAACACTAACACACATTAGCATGCGCGTATGTGTGTGTACATACATTTGGTAAGAGTAATTATGGACTACAAATCCCTGCATCAAATTGTGCGATTAAGCTCTAAAAATAGTACTTCGGGTATAGCCTCCCGGGAGCGCATTTGGGTATTTACTCTGCAATTTCGGATCCCTTTTTCGACGCTTGAAAGCAACACTTGCACATGATGACCATTCGAAGACGAAAACTTGAAGTTTTGAAGACATTTGTACAAGTCCGCTCTTGGGTTAAATATTAAAATATTTAAATCATTTTGAACGGAAAAATAATAAATATAATTTTTTTACCAGTGTCAAGGTTTGAACTGCGGATCTGTGGTACATCAATGCTGTAATCTACCGGCCAAATTTCAGTTTTGTTTCCCATAGCAATAAATTTCGGATTTCGAGAAGAACTAGTCCAGACCTGTTCCGGTGCAAAAGGGAAAAAATAAGTTCTTCAAAAGGGAACAGTTCATTGCATATGAGAAGATCAAAACTGTTAGTAGTCGCTTGTTCGGCATTTTTTGTAGGTATATTTCTTACTAATACGCGTGTAGGTGGATACATAGAAGGTGGCGCAAAATTAATCATCCATTTTGTTTTTAACCCTGCGTTGGGCACCCAGATGTGGTGGGACCTTTTTTGACTTTGGACGTGAATTCAACATATTTCTATTATACAGGGTGAGCCAAATAAGACCTACTAATGTTAAGCACAAATAACTTTTTTATTTTTTGACATATTTATTTTTCTCTTTTTCTATAATTGAATTGTTGGAAATTTATTATGGAACCCTACAGTACAACACAACGCCTTAAAATTATCGAGTTTTTCTATTCTTACACAATTAGCCACACAAATTGATTTTTTAAATAATGTCAAATATGTCAACAAACAAAACTGTAGATTGTGGGGCTCTGAAAATCCAAGGGCAACTCACCAACATCAGTTGCACCCACCTAAATGTACTGTTTGGTGTGGTGTTATGGCCACTAGAGTTATCGGTTCTTCGAAAATGAGGATGAAACTCCGGAATCGACTTCAGGAGCTTCTTACAGAACATTGGTCGACAACTTGTTGCGGCCAATGGCGGAGCAGTATCCTAATTTGTGGTTTCAAGGCAGTAGCCTTGGTAATACTTAGTCATTAGGAGGTCTTATTTGGCCCACCCTATATTTAACGACTTGAGCTTCTTTATTATTTTTCTATCGATTTATGGATATAAGCTTTTAAAAAGGATCCTCGAACAGAACCAAGAAAATGATTTAAGAGTTGCACCTTTGGTTGGGCACCTCCTTTTTTTAGTTACATGCATTTGTATGGGAATATGTGGCAAACGCGCCACATTTATAATTCATTTTTAAGTATCGGAGGTATACATATATATTTTTAATTTCTTACCTTTTTTATTGATTTTGGCAGGCATTCAGCTGCATACAGAAGCAAAAATAATTGCTGAAAATATTTGAGTTTGTGAAAAAAAGAATTTTTTTATCTCGTTCTTTATTTTGACTCATTTCGAAGAAAGTTGAAGAAAAAAAAGTGATTACCTTAAAAATTATGGTAAAATATGAAATTATATTTATTTATGGATTCGTTGGAAGGTAAGCCCGACATGTATAAAAGATTTTTGAGTGCTCTTGACCTCCGAATTCTTGCATAAAATACAATAGAAATGGGTTTTTCGACAAAGTTTTTCGCCTTCTTTTAGACAAAGACGACCATCTCTCTTCATTGTGTGTGTATCGGCTCCGGGTGGTTGATTGACTACAATATTCCCAAGGATTGTTGGTTTGTTGAAAAATAATTCCATAGCCAAGCGAGTAGTGAATTGAAAAATAACGGCTGGACTATTGATACGATTTTCAATGTTTTTAAAGTCTAAATTGTTCGACAAAGTCGTCAAAAAATTTCGTCTCGCATCACTTTTTCTGAGCCCATCAACTTACTTGCAAATATAGAACGATAAAAAAATACAATAAACAAAAATAATGAAAAAAAGTAAGTCGAGTAATGAGAATCGAGTAAATAAAATCATTCAGTAGAAATTTTGTCAATCTCCTTCCATCTCGGAAGGAATGGAATAAGCGATTCTCACTAAACAACTTCGATACTACAGTCTATACAGATTGCAGTGAAATGGATTATGGTGTTGGAGCAGGTAGGTATATATTCTCATAGACTTAAAATTGAAAGATCTGCGCGTCTCCCTAATGCTTGCAGTGTCTTTCAGGCGAAAGTACTGGCAATTGGGGAAGCTTGTAGGATACTAATCGCTGACCCCTCTTTTAAGGGAAATATCGCTATTATTTCAGATAGCCAAGCTGCAATTCAGGCACTGGGTTCGGCTACAACAACCTCTAAAATGGTGGAGCAAAGCAGGAATAGCCTTACCACCTTGAGCGAAAACCATAAAGTTACCTTAATCTGGGTCCCGGGACAGCGGAACATTCAAGGTATCGAAAAAGCTGATGAACTGGCAAGAGGGGGATCTGCCATGAATAACGTCCTTGCAAAATCGGTGTTCACACCATTAGGTGCCGTCAAGAGTGCAATTTCCCTAAAATAATTCCAAATCGCAGATTGTAGATGGAGAGGCCGGACGAAATGCAAAATCAGCAGAACGTTATGGCCCACCTAAAACCTCAAGCAACCGACGACATTAATAAAAACTACGGGACGCCTGGAGACTAACGGCACTCATAACTGTCTTTTGGTCTGTGGGAGAACAAGCAGCCAAAATGAGCATCCCTCACAACACATTATGTCACAGTTGTGAACAACTGGAGAAAAAGGAAACAATCTTCCATTACCTCTGTGAATGCCCTGCCCTATGGAAGGACAGAATGTTAACCCTGGGTAAACCACTGTTCGAGAATCTGGAACAGCTGTCTGCCTTAGATGTCAACAACCTGATAAGGTTCCTGAACTGCACAGACTGGATGTAGTCATACTGTAAATAACTGGTAAACAAATTGGTAACGAGGATGTGGCAACAAAATAGTGCGGAAGCGCTAGTTGGATTCTGGAAGAATCACCACTTAAGCCAACCAACCAGCTGAAATGAATAAAAATCTCTATTTTGACCTTTTCACGCTGCAATGCTTGTCTGTTTGCATACTGCGGCTGCCGAGTTCACAAGTGCCATTTACAAAAATTATAAATCTTCCATTAGAGTGATTAATTTTGTGCCACCCTGTACTTACATATCTCGTTGACGACTTGCCAGCCCAGTCAACCTGCATGTAAAATAAAACCCTAATATGTTTTAATATTAACCTTTATGGTACGCGGACTACTGCAATGCCATTGCCACCGGCTCCTATGGCTGCACTCCTTCCGACCTCAACACTTTGTGCACCTGGCTTCGCGTCTGCCGCTTTGTAGTTTCGCGCAAACGAGGCTTTTCACTTAATTTTCATTATTTCCTGCTCGCTTTTATATGCCTTTTGCGGGCAACGAGAGTAGTTTTCAAATATTTATGTCCTGGCGCATGCTTTATTCTTTGCCTCTGTGTGTGTGTGTGTGCTTTTACTTTTTTAGCTTATTTATTTTTTATTCTTACTTTAGTTTTTTTTTATTCACCTTGTGTTTTGTGTTTTAATTATTTCTGCCTCTGTGCCTATATCACCGTACTTGTAAGTGCCGCTAATTACGCCTTTCGTTTGATATCGCAGGATGTCAGTTCACATACTCAAAGCGTATGCATGCACGACGAGGGTCGCTGGAAAAGTCCGCGAAAAAAAATTACTTAATTGTTTGGGGTAAACCTTTTTATTTTTCGAAATACTCTACTTTTAGGCTTATACACTACGTCCAACGCGGCTCTAGTTTGTTGAACCCTTCCAAAAGGATTTGTCCAAGCCTGAAAAATAGTAGTCCGAGGTATCCGAGGAAAAATAGTCCAAAAGTCTGGTGATTAAGGTGTCTGTGACACGAATTCGAACCCTATTTCCTTTAATTTTGCCACCACAACTGCTGAGGCGTGAGCTGGTGCGTTGTCTTGATGGAAAAAGAAAATTGCAAATCACGACTTCCTCGATTCAAACATATGCCAAACACAATGAAATACACTGATCTGGCTGGTACTTGGTTTGTATTCCTCCAAGAGATGCTACTATCTAAATATAATTTCGATACACGCCAGTAATGCCATCACTCTGAGTTTGCACGCACTTTTCAAACGACCCTCGTATGCGTTAGAAGTCTAAAGAGAAACTTGCTGACCGCTGTAACTTTGAGTAGGTTGTGCGTGGACCTCACAAGGTTGGTATTGGGTTCGAGTCCATTGTGAATATAAAAGAGCAAAATTGTAGATAATTATATTTTTTGTTTGTTTTTCAGGCAGTTAAAGCAGCACCAGTAAGTCTCTGAGTACAGCAGAAATCTGCTAAGAAAAGGCTTCTGGTTAGGTGTTAGAGGGGTCAGAGGTATAATAAATTCAGTTAATTTTCTTTATTTATCAGCTGAACTAAAATTCTTTGATGAACTGTCGTTATCAATTTGAAAGGCAGGGTCTGTTATCACACTGGGTTGCATGATATGCTTCAAAATAAAGAAGAATTCTTCAAAGCAACAAGTACGCCTGATTTAATTTGCGGTCATTCAGTCCCAAATCGTATTCAGGGTAAATTTTAAACCTATTCTTACTTAAGTATATATGCGTATTTAGCCTCAGTAGTCATATAAATTTTATCATATCTAAATCAAATACTGCGTTGGGAATTATGCGTCAAAATTCAGTTCTAGTTTCATGGATCTATGATCCACACTCTGAAATTACTTTGTACATCTTCTGCTCGTATAAATCTTGAATATTACAGGTGGTTAAATTTCAACGGCTGATGTTGAATGTGAAGCACACCTAAACGTCAACGACACCGTTGGACTTCTTTCTTTGGGGGTATTTGAAAGAAAAGGTGTACGTCGATAAGCCAGCAACAATTCAAGAGCTAAAGGATGAAATAATTCGGCACATAAACGGCATAGAACCTCAATTATGCCTCATCGTCATCGAAAATTTGGACCATCGGAGAGAGGTGTGCCGCTGAGACCGCGGCGGCCATTTGGCCAATATTTTGTTCCATACATATATACATAATTGAGCCATGCCAATATTATCATAATAAAGAGAAATGACAATAGTGTACTAAAAAATTTGTATTTTATTCAAAATCGACATCGGCCCTTGAAACTTAACCACCCTTTACAATCTTTAAAGTCGCACATTGAGGTCTCCAACACAAATTTGCTATTGACAGAATTAAACATATTTAAAAGGTTTTCCTTAAATATGCCGTTTCTTTCTTAAATTTATCCACCCCCAGCCCTCTGTACAATTTCCGCTTCCTTTTGATTACGTTAAAGTCTCTCGAAAGCAGGCGGACTATTATTTCCTTGTCTTTTCTGCCTGGCTTGGCAAGTGATGCAATCGATTACCCCGCATTGCTGCTAACTATTCAATTCCTTATTCCAGCGAGAACACTTGGTTTTAAAACAAAAGAGAAAACTGAAGAAAAACTGATAGACAACAAGATTTCCAGATGACAAAAAACAACTTAACAAATTCACTAAAGAAGTTAAAGAACTATTGAAACATGAAAAATAGAAAAAACTATAAACAATTGCCTTAAAAATATTCACCTCCCACCAATAAGAACCACAAATGGTCAATAGGCCCGAACATCATCAGAAAAAGCGACTTCAAAATGAAAACAATACCGAATTCGATTTGACTAATGCAACGCGCGATAAAGACGAGCAAATCATCAAAAAAAAAAACAAACTCACTAACAGAGATAAAGCAATTAATTTCGACATTAAAAAAAACAAATCCCCTGGACATGTCTCCCTTTCGGGGGAAAAAATGTAAAGCATATGCCCGACAGAGCAATAATTTATCGCAGGAACGTTTTCAATGCTCCTATAAAGTTCAAATACTTCCCAAAGACATGGAAAATTGCCGAAATTATTGCGATCCCAAAGCCCAATAAAGTCGCCCCGTTGGCATCGTCGTACCGACCAATAAGACTGCTTCCGACAATACCAAAAATATTTGAAAAGCTACTCTTTAAACGCATAGAGCCTATCATAACAAAAATATATTTAATTCCGTTTTCAGGAAATAGCATGATTGCGACGTTTGCAGGTGACACTATTCTAATGGCATCTCATAGAGACCCGAACATAGCACAAACAATTTTACAAAACGACCTAAACAAAACTCTGGATAGGTTGAAAAAATGGAATATACAAATGAATGGCGATAAAACAATTCAAGTCAATTGCACGAACAGAAAGGTAACCATAGACTCATGAAAGATTATAAATTTTAACGTGAATACTGAAAGCTAAATACTCGACTCTAAACTAAACTGGAAGGACCATATAATAAAAAAAAAAAAAAAATTAAAAATCGTTTTCGGCAACTGTACTGGCTGCTAGGTCCTCAGTCAAAGTTCTCGCTGCAAAATAAAACCTTAATCTACAAAACGACAATTGCACCAATTTGGTAGTATAGTTTGGGGTAAAGCTTCTAAATCCAATTTGACAATACTGCAACGTGCCCAGTCAAAGATACTTAGGACAATAACAAATGCACCATAATATCTACCAAACGCTGACATTCACCGTGACCTAAACATCGACACAGTTGACAAAGCCATACAAATTGCGAGCAGAAGACACATAAGTAGACTTCTGACGCACACAAATCCGACGATGAGGAAGCTACCTACTGAAGAAAAGTTCAGTAATAATAAGAAATATGCCTTTGTAATTATCTAAATTATTTTAGTAAATATTTTACAAGTGAACTCCATATTCCTAAATTATCCTGAAGTGCACTTAGTATTACTTAACTATCCAAGTATCTTTAAAACAAACTACTCATTTTTAACATAGACAGGTGTAATATTTGTAATTTTGGAAGCAATAAAAAAAGCTCCTTTCTACATCAGGACGCTCAGTAAGAATTACGCAAAAAATGCCCCTTTAGTGTATTCATTTAGAGAACTCAACGGGATTTCGAATTCTATTTTGCTTGATTTTTCTATGCCCAAGTATGTGTTTTCTAAATTACTGAATTCAATTTTATTTTAGTGTTTTCTGTACTTAGTTCTAAGTTATCGCTTTAGTCAGTAAAAATCTTTATAGTTTATTGACCACTTGAAATACAAAAAAAAAATAATATAATATCTATCGCAAAATCATTTTCATTGAAGAAGTCCATTTCTGACTAAATCGCTACTAAGTCATTTTAAACGACTATAGTACTTTCGATGCTTGAAAAGACACGACTTCGCCACAAAAAATTTAACCCTTAGAGTACGAAGAGGGGGCTTAGTTTTTCTTTAATAACTCCGTAAATAATTTCTTTCTCCCTTTTTCCCCTTAGGTAGTCAAGTTTTATTTTAAATCCTGTGTAAAAACTTATTAGTGGCATTCTATTATTAATTTATTTATAATTATAAGGTAAGTTTTTCGTTTGGGGCACCCAAGTTACCCCACTTCGCACTTTACGTTACAGATTTCCTTTTTTAGGGTCAAAACCGGAAAACCAAACAGACAATTTATCCCAGCGACAGATAGAAACCTTTTAGATGACAGAAGTGAGGAGGACCCTTGTGATACAGAAGCAGATTGTAACAGTGACACCTTTAATCTTATACCTGATATTAATGCTCGTGAAACCAGTGAAACGGAAGACGAGATTGAGGAACTTGTACAACAAGCAGAAGATGCTTTTTCGGATATTTATATTAGCGGAGATGATGTTGCCTTTCCTTTGGATACAGACAAGTCTGGTAGAGTTTGGTCTTTGAAGTCATTTCCACATGCACGTAGGTTAGCATGCAATATTGTGAACATAACTCCAGGAGTAACTAGTTCCACGAGTACTTCAACCGAAATTTATGATATATTATGAGAGATGATTATCTTATAACACCAATGATGAAAGAGAAAATCTGTCTTTATACTAAAGAAGAAGCCAAAAGAGTATTTGCCAAGTACAATGAAAAATATCCCCAGAGGTAAAACATAACCCGGAAAGTAGTAACTGAAGGTGAACTGGATGCCTTTCTCGGAGTACTTATAACAGCTGGAGCGCTACATTTTAGAAGACAAAATTTGAAAGAAATGTGGAGTACTGACGAAACCATTCGGAGAAATATATTTACTGCATCCACGCCTCGTGATAGATTTATTGCATTGTCTAAGTATATAAGATTTGATGATAATACTATCAAAGAAACTCGAAAAGAGGCTGACAAGTTAGCTGCCATGAGGGAAATCTGTGATTCTTTCATACACAATTGCCGAAGATCTTTGAATCCTTTTTGCGCAATAACTATTGCTGAATAATTGGTACCATTTCGTGGAAAATGTCCATTTCGACAATATATAAAATCAAAACCTGGAAGCTATGGTATAAAAATTTGGGCTGCCGATGATGTGAAAACGTCATATTTGTACAATCTGCAGGTGTATACAGGAAAGCTTCCTGGTGGAAATGTGGTGGAAAAATTCAAGGTGCTCGGATTGTTAAAGCACTCGCTGAGCCTTTGTTTGGACCTGGCATGGGCATAACTACTTATTATTTTTTCACAAGTTATGATTTGGCAGAGTTCCTTCTTACTTCCTTCCTTAAAAAATTTGGCGCTCTTGGGTACTGTCAGAAAAAACAGAACGAACACACCCAACGAATTCAAATTATCAAAAAATCGGAAAGAGTATTCTGCGATATTTTCTTTCACAAAGTCCATATCTATGGTATCATATATTCCTAAAAGGAGGCGGATGGTACATCATCTGTCTTCCCAATATGCAGAACAATTCTGTTTCTAATGAAGTTAATTTCAAGCCAATTATATGATAATTACGGACTATAATCGAACTAAAGGAGCTGTAGACAATAGTAACAAACTTATAAGAGAATACTCATGTGGCAGATGAACAGCACGTTGGCCATTTAGAATATTTATGAATGGTAGACATAGCGGCACTAAATGCTTTTATAATCTTTACGCAGAAGAACCCTGAATGGAAACTTTCAAACTCATCACGAAGAAAGGTCTTTCTATTAAATCTTGGGCAAAAATTAGCGGATCCAAACACGAGACAACGTTCACTAAAAGAAGCTAAAACCGTTCCAACCTTGCGACGCGCTTTGTCAGCTTGGGCTGTTCCAGCTGAAATTGAAAATAAAAAGTGAAAAGTTCATAACAAAGAATGGAATAAAACGTGGTAGTTGCTTTATTTGACCTAGAAATAAAAATAAAAAGTCTATATTGAAATGTGCCACATGTACAACTTTGTTTGCAATGAACATAGAACTGAAGAGAAGAAAATCGTTTGTCTACAACATTTAGTGATAAGAATGGAGATGGAGCTGATGCAATGAATTATTGGATTTTTTTTTTGTTTTTTTTTTTTTGTTGAAAGAAGTAAAATTAAGTTCCTTAGTTTGTGTTCCTTATTATAATAATAGTTTTATTTAAATAATCGTTTTTTCATTTACTAACAGTCTTTGTACTACATATTAATATGCCAACTTATAAACAAAACAAAATAATTTTTGTGTGAGGGACTTTAGTGACCCCACTCCGTCATTAAAGTTATAAAATAGAATCCGTCCTCTAAGGGTTCAATGCTTTTCTTCTTTGATGCCTCAGTTGTGCTCACTCGACTTTAGTGATATTCGCAGGAACGCACGAAGCTATTTGCTTTAACTCTAATGTAAGAAATTTAAAAAGGAAACACACTCAACGTACAGTTCCCAGTTCACAAAAATGGCCTAGTTTGACGGCTAGTAATTATCTACGTGCACTCACTCACTCATGCGTGATATGCGTGCTATGCTCGCCTAGTTGAGCCTTCGTGATTTTCGGACATTAAAAGACAGGAATAAAATGTCATATGGGCTTTGCCAGCAGTGCTATCTTTTTTACTTTAATTTATTCTTTTTTTTCTGTCTTTTTTATTTAATATTTCTTCCTTTAATATACCTACGCATATATTTTTTTGTTTTTTTAATTATTTATTTTTGTCATATGCTTATCATCCACTTTAGATTTGCCCACATTCGGTGGCATTTGCATATTTTTACAGCATTTTTGTTTTACATTAACTCAAGTGGCAAATCGCTCATAAAAAGTTTATGTTTTGATTATCTTAAGTTGTAACGAAATGCGGGCAACGTAGTTTGGTATTTTTTCCCCCCAGTTTACGAGTTATATTTTATGGTCACACTCAAATTGATTGGAAGAATTTTATATGTGTTTTAGACTAACAAAGAAGAAG